>JAAEAF010007290.1:0-60798 GCA_011037195.1 Triatoma infestans
TTCTTTCATTTTAGATTTTCTTAGGTCCGCAGCTGGCGCAAGGGGTTCTATGTTACATAAAGTTAGAGAACAGGAAAAAGAAACGTTCTATTTTGGTCTCGAAACCAGCTAAACTTTGCTCTCCTGATTGTGGATGACCCATATAGAGCTCCAGTATTACAGATACCACTATTTCGGTAAAGATTTTTTTACCAACGCCCGCCTCTAGCCTTTCGGCCATTCTTCGGCGAGCAGCCTAGTATAGCTATGCTTGCCTCAAGCAACTATCTGAAGATGTGAAGGGGGAGTCTGCAAGTCCTGGGCAGAGAGCTAAGTGCTTCCCTGTCATTTCAACTTTTAACTGGCATAACGGGCAGAGAGGGAAGGCAGCGACTTCTATCCTGTGCAGATGTTTCTGCAGGTACCCATGGCCTGTGGTCATGCGGAAGGCAGCTACTCCTACAGCTCTTGGCAAATGGGCAGAGATTCTATCAGATTGAAGCAACTTCCATTTCTTATCGATGCATGCTCATTAAAAATACCTGCCCCATCGCTTGTTCACACTCAATTTAATGAGGTTCTTGGCAGATGAGAACTCCAAAGGCTGGAATGGAGGGACAATCTGCATCCCTTCCTTGGCAAATCCGTCTGCCTGTTCGTTTCCGAGCAGGCCGCAGTGAGATGGAACCCATTGGAGGACGATGTTTCTACCCGTATTAATTAGTCCGACTATTGCTTTCTTGCAGTACAGCCTCCAGTACTGACTCACTAATGGTAGCTGATGTTGAGGTCGATGAATGACTATATTTCTCCGAACTGAGGCAGAGGACCTGCTTTAGTTGGTTATGCTTCGAGTAGACCCCGGCACCAACAGTCTTTCTTTTTCTATCAACCGAGCTATCTGTAAAAATATGCAGCCTCTCTGCTTCTGGATATCGTACAAGTATCATTGTCGAAATGAAGAGCCATACATCTCCAAGTTCATCACCTGAGATGTATGGCTGTCAAAGCCATACATCTCAGGTGATGAACTGGCAAGTCGTCCTTCTTTGTAAAACCATCAAAAAGTTCAGTGCATCCTTGGGCAAGCAGAGTGATTGTGAAGGAACTTGGGTCAAGGAAGGGCTGCCGACAATCTAGACGAATGCCCACCTGTCCCCGGAGTTTTAAGCCTTATAGGAGCATTTCTATAATCCCTGAGTCTTAGAGCCTTTCACCAAGGACCTTTCACCAATTCCGGTAAAGATGACCTATCTTAAACCTTCTGGGATAAGTATAGGAATGTAAGTAGTTCAATTAGTAGAATTGGATGAGCTTCTATGAATGAATGAAATCGGGAAAAATTGCATTTCATTAGATCATCACGTATGAAAGGAATTTTTAGATACATTTCTGTGGGATTGGATTCAAATTGACTAATTGAAACTATCAGTCGTACCCCATAATTCCTAGGTCGGTCTGATAAGTCTAATATATTGTAGTCATTTGTGTTTTAAAGAGAGTTTAAGAATGGATCTTTTAAGGCTCCGTGGCCATTTTTCCTGAAAAACTTTTGGGGTTTTTCTGGATGGAGATCGCGTCCAGTGGTTTTTGTTAAAAGCCCATATTGGCTTTTCAAGGTGTAACGACTCTGAGAAGAGATACTCATTGCAACATGGACGAAACGTCGAGTTTTTTTTAGCAAACCACTGATGTAATCTCAAACTTGGGAAACTCAAAGTGTCTGTCAAGGTGTCTTGATTTATAGCGACTATTGGTTTCGAGTCTTTTTTTTTTGTCTATTATGTAGGTTCCAAGTAATTCTTTTGTCAAGGAATAGTCCAAGGTAAACCTATCATCTATAATTTAACCTTTAATTGAACCGTTAAAAAAATCTTTATTATTTGATCTTATTGTCATTATTTTCTGTACATTTATTTTTAACTATACTTTCTCAACCTATCATCATACAACATGAATATATTTATTTAAAAAATTGGTAAAAATATACAAAAACAAAATAGCACTAAATTATTTAAAAAAATAGATACAAAAAAATTATATGACAAAAAAAAGCGATAAGTTTTGTATAAAAAAAGTGATAATCAATATAAACGAGCTTTCGACCTGGAGATCTAGGTCATTTTCAAGTTAACACACAACTGAATAAGATCAACATGGCAGGGGTTTTTTTGTGTGTTGGAGGTAATGCTATGCCCCCTTGATGTCCGCAGGCTGCCTTCAGTACCCAAACAGATGTCCCAGGCGAACACCGTCTACAACACCTCCATCAGGTTAAGATCCCTAAGGAATCCTAATAACCTGATGGGCTCTATGGAGGGTGTATTCCCCTCCTCCTCTTCCTGGTAACTACTCAGGTTCTTAAATTTTCTCTGGATGGCAGGCTCGCAATCCGTTAGGAGATGTAGTAGAGTTTCCTCCATTTCCCCACAGAATCTACATGTGCTGTCACACTCTCCAAACCCAGCCTTCAGATCAGGTGTCCACTGAGTCGAAAATGTCTCATAAGGAAACCACGTACATGAAGGAACGTGCAGAACATGGCAGGTTACAGTTTTCTGGTTAGGTTATATCTCGATCATTTAATTATGATGGAAAAAATAAGATGTCTTGTTTTTTTTTTTTTACTTTCTTCTAATTATTGTTATAGAAATGTGTGTCAAGTTTTAAAAAAGTGGTGGTATTTTATAGGAAATAGTCTTTGTGTATGTGTGTGTGTTTCTATGTATGTGAACAGCATACATAAATAGATTTGTTTTTCCATCTAATTTAAATAATGAGATTATAACCTATCAGAAATTTATAAACATCCATACTGTTTTGATTCAATTTTTTTTATCTTGAAAATGGTCCCCTGAGTCCAGAAAAGTAGTTTTTAGCAAATGATTTGTGTGTGTGTGTGTGTGTGTATGTATGTATGTGAACAGCATAGCTCTAAAACGAAAAACCGTAGAAAGCTGAAACTTGATTTTCCGGTTAGGTATCAGCATGCGATCTGACTGTGCGTTATCTGTCAAAATTACTCAACCGGAAGTACCAGTTTACTAGTTGTTTTTTTTACTTTTTTGGGTTTTTCTCAAAAATGACTCCAACGATTTTCTTTAATCTTCGTATATCAACTACACATACAAGGAGCTACAACTTTATTTGAAACATTTCTCCAGGAAAATTCATTTAAGGGCACTTTTGGGGGAGGGGTGGGGTTAGGTTTAACCTCTAAAAGTGCTAATTCAGTTCATTACACCAATTCAGAGTCATTTAAATAATGTTAATTAAAATTAACTATGTTGTTGAAATTCCGAGTTTGAAAAAAAAAATCGGATGACCGGAAGTGCGTTTACTTCACCATTAACTAAATAATATTTTTCACTTTTTCGTGATTTCCTCAAAAATGGTTCCGACGATTTTCTTCAAACACTACCATATAAACTAAACATCAAAGATCTACAACTTTTATATAAAACATTTCTCTGGGAAAATTCATTTAAGGGCACTTTTAGGAGAGGGGTAGGTTACAGCTTCCTCTAAAGTGGTATCATACTTGATTATAAACTCTATCATCCAAATGAAATTAATTAGAAAATAAATAGTTGGCCAAAATTCCGGGTGTGAAGAAAATCAGTAAACCGGAAGTGCGCTTTTACTGAATAGTTTTTTTCAGTTTTCGACAAATTTTCATTAAATTTGGTACACACACTATAAAATTTGTCCATTATAATTTTGAGGACTGGAGTAAGAGAAAGTTGTGTGAGTGTTTCACACCAGATTTTTTTTATAACATTTTTAGCTAATTTAAAAAAAAAATAAATAAAAATAATATAGATTGATAGAATGAATATACCTCATGTATTCTTGGGTTTTTGAATCTTGTAAATATATTTTTTTATTATTATTTTTTTTTTATTTGCTTTTGAATTTAAATAGTGATAAAAATAAAAAAAAATAAAAAATTTTACTTATAAGTTGCTCCTCTACTTCTAAGTAGTTTCTTCTGTCTGTAGCATGTTTTCAATCAAATTCAACCATTTCTTTTGTTATTTTTTTTATTCAATCAAAGTTTAATTAGATTGAAAAATATTAACATATTGCATATTAGCTTATGATATTAGCAAAATCCATCTGCATATGAAGGGAAAGTACAGCAGTTGTTGTGATTGGTTCCGCAGAGCTGGAAAGCATCAGAGATATTTTCCGTGATAGCCTGCTTCTTTTTGTGGTCATCGACTGGATGGGCTTTCGCCCATCATCAGGATGTGTTTGTCAAACAGTGTGATAACATAGATTTGCACAGAGATGATAGGAGAACGCCCGAAACCGGTCGATGACCACAAAAAGAAGCAGGCTATCACGGAAAATATCTCTGAAAGTACAATAGTTATTTATCCAAACAATGGCTAGGTAATGGCTTTTCTTTAAGTATGAGTAAAAATACTTTACTCACGTGCTGGATATTATTATTTTTTTTTTGCAACCGCATTAAATTGGTTCTTAACTCTTATATGAATACAAACAAAAATATGGGAAAAGGTGCCTGAGTATGTATTTTAAATTCAAGTCAAATACTTCCTATCTCCATAACGTGCACTAGTATATCCTCAAAACTGTTGCTGTTATTGGTGTTTGTTTTGAAATATGTTCCTATTTTCTTGTATTAACCACTGGATATCGGGGCCAATTAGCGTTGAATTTTCATTCAATTTTCATTTTAGCGTTGAATTAGCGTTCATTTTTCTTTTTTTTGTGGCCATCGGATCGGTTTCGGGGCGTTCGCCATCTATATCATCAAAATGTTTTGATAAAACAGTGCAATAACATAGACTTGCTCAGAGCAAAATCAGTTTTGTGCACTATTTTTGGAAAGTGTTTTGTTAAGATCCAATTAGATTAAGAGGGGGTTTGTCAATACCTGAGTAAGGTAACATGTGTTTTTCACTTTTAAAAGGCATTCATTGTTCCTTTTAAAAAATGGAAACATCAAACAAGTGAAGATATGTAACTTAAATTACATTTTTTGGAGGAAATTTAACATATTTAATTAATTACCAATAATATCTTATTATTTTTTGTCATTATTTGGAGCATATTTACGATAATCACGAAAGACCACTGTGTGTTAGTTGTTAACTACTGTGGAATAAAAAACACTTGAGTTTCCGCCGGGTTGTGACCACGTCAGTGGTTTACTAAGAACGTTTCGCCCATGTTACAGTGACCCTAAAGAGGCTTATCAAACCCTTGACGCTGTCTAAATCCGCAAACTCAAATATTTTTTCATGAAAATGGCCGTGGAAACCCAAAAAGATCATACTGTGAAAATGAAGTGGATGATCTTAAGTTCGAAATGCATTTTTGGAGAAAATGATCGATCTAATTTCTCTGTTTTATATATATATAGTCCATGACATAATTTTCTTTCTCATCATATCCTGATGAATCTTGTTAATAACATCTAGCAGTTAATTCAAAAATAGACAACAGCAATTCCAAATTATAATATTATTTGGATTAAAAAATTGAAAATTTAGTTACCAAAACGATTTTATTATGTCTTTTAATTTTATAATTTCATATTTATTTTTTTCATATTTTTAATTAGGTCATATCTTTCTAAATTTTTTGTGTTTTTTTTTTTTTTAATTTTGTGTAGAATTTTCTAAAGTTTATAACAGAAAGTATTTTTGTTTATAGACTGTTGGTGATCCGAATTTAAAAAAAAAAAATTTTTTTAACAATACAGTCTTGTCAGTAAATAACAAAGTTGATAGCCCAATGTCATTTATGACATTTCTTTCAATTATCTAATTGGTTCAACATATATTTCCCATTAAAAATGTACCGCCTCTGTGTGTGTGTGTGTGTGTGTGTGTGTGTGTGTGTGTGTATAGAGCCAAGCGCACAATGAATTATCAACGAATCTTTTATTCAGATAATAATAGCACGCCATATTTTTGTTGAACGTTGGATCCACATAGAGCTGGAAAGTATTAAGAGATATTTTCCGTGATAGCCTTGCTTCATTTTTGTGGGTCATCTTCTCGGTTTCAGGCTGTTCGCCCATCATCTCAAGATGTTTTGTCAAAAAATGTGTGATAACATTAGACTTGCATAGAGACAAATTCAGTTTGTATACACTGTTTTTGGAAGTGCTTTGTTAAGGTTGTTGCGATTGGTTCCGCAGAACTGGAAAATATCTCAGATCCCTTGTTAAGTCATTGGGTGCATACAACTTCTTAAATTACGTTTTTTTTTTTCTTTTGGTAGAAATTTACCTTGTTAATTAATTACCCATATTATCTTTATTATTTTTAATTTTTGCTATTTGAATATAGGAATAATATTTAATCACGAAAGGCCATTGTGTCAGTGTTCTTAAGGTTCAAGGATTAAGGATCTTGTAGGTCTATGGGTAAGCTTCCTTGTAGCAACTTCTTCCAGACATGTCTAAAGCACCAGCCTTTCTTTATACTTTTTTTTTTGTTGTTGCGGAGATCACCCTCTTACATTCTGCAATTATTGCAGTCGGGGGGGGGGGGATCTTGCCACTTGATCTATTCGGATAATAACCATTCGGATGACCTTCAAATTGAACGGCTACTATCCATGTCTAACTCTTAGAATCATTATTTTGTGGATTTTATACTAAGTGAAGTTTTGATCTTAGCATTCCATTATCCGACACCAGATTCGGGCCATAATCCTATTGTTTTCAATATCATCTTTCATCTCATTTTTTTGCCATAAAGATGGAATTATGAGAATTATATAATAATGAAGAAATGTGTGGCCCGGAAAGAGACTCTGCAGCCTTATGCAGAGTGTTTGCCATAAAATGGATCATGATTTAATGAAGCATTTTTTATGTATGGAAGATTCATTGAGCTTCATTAACCAGATTAAAATAATAATAATAATAATAATAATAATAATAATAATAATAATATGATTTTTACAACGAATACTTTTTTTTTTTTTTAGATTAATTAGATAATTTTTTTTCTTTTTCAATTAATTTTATTTTATGCAAATACTACACTGTAAAGTTGGCTAAATGAAGTAAGGAACTTAATTACAAACACAATATTTACTATCAAAAGTCCCCTGAAAAGATGGCCTAAGTTCATAGCAAATTTTTTGAAGAAAATCGTTATTTTTATGGAGATCATATAAAATTTTTCGAAATTGCGTTTTTTACCAGGAAATACATGGAACGATCAAAATAGTATTTGTATTAACGAAGTTTTTGGTCTAAATTTAAATAATAATAATAATAATAATGATTAATGAAGAAACCTTTTAATAATATCACGTAAAAAGAATAATTTAAAAAAAAAAAATGCCATTTTTCACAAAACAAAAATATCAAACATTGAAAATGTTTATTTATTTATTTTTTTTATTGAATTACAGTATTACAATAATAAAATAGATTATATTTATATATCTAAAAAAAACAAATTAATATTACAAAAAAATAAAAATATACAAGAACACAAATATTAAAAAAAACACAAATACAAAGAGTATAATAAATTAATGTAGGTAACTGGTTCTGGAAGGAAAGGATTAGCTCAGTGATATTTACTATCAATGGATAGTAAATGTGATGGACTAGCAACGCGGAGGTCCCGGGTTCGAATCCAGCATGATGCCCTTAGATTTTCTCTTCCTAGGAGCCTCTGTCCGGTGATACGCAGTGTTGTCTGCAGGTAGAGAACACTGCTTGGAGGCCGGCAATGCACTGAGAAGGCTCCAGGGGCACAGTAGATCTTTTAGGTCGCAGTGCAATAATCCCCTACCACAATCTACAATCTACAGGTCAGAACTGGTTCGACTATCTCCGTAAATCTGGTATTTTATCCGTCATAACATGCACATTAATTTTGTTCCTGACCGGTTTCGGATTTTCATCCATCATCAGAGCAAATTCACCAAGTTCGTGTAGAGAGTTCTACTTCAGCGTAATGTTTCTGTTACACTCACACTTGTTGGTTGATTATATGTGGGGAGGTTATAATGTTATCCTTAAGTGTAACAGAAACATTACGTTTAAGTGGAACTCTCTACACGAATTTGGTGAATTTACTCTAACGATGGATGAAACTCCGAAACTGGTCAGGAATAAAATCAATATGCAAGTTATGAGGATAAAATACCAGATGTTTATTCCAGCATTGCGGACCCACCGACATTTTCAACATCTCTGTAAATGTTTCGCACTCATTTGGGGAAGATTATCACGCTTTTTAGGAATGTCGTTCTATCGTTTTAGATGTCGATTTTTTTATTAAATAACCTCCCATAAAATGGTTGCTGTGGTTGGTTCCGCAGAGCTGGAAAGGATCAGAGATATTTTCCGTGATAACCTGCTTCTTTTTGTGGTCATCGACCGGTTTTGGGCGTTCACCCATCATCAGGATGCGTTTATCAAACAGTGTGATAACACAGATTTGCACAGAGCAAATTCAGTGTCAATTCAGGAGTTAATGTATACTGCAGGAGTTAATGTAAACTGTATTTGCTCTGTGTAAGTCTGTGTTACCACAATGTTTGACAAACGAAACCGGTCGATGGCCACAAAAAAAAGCAGGCTCTCACGGAAAATATCTCTGATCCCATAAAATATTTTCAGTGTTAAAACTTTAATTGTTGTGGTTGATTCCGTAAAGCTGGAAAGCATCAGAGATATTTTCCATGATACCCTGGCTTAATTTTTGTGGGTCATCGACCGGTTTCGGGCGTTCGCCCATCATCAGGATTTTTTTTTTTTTTAAACAGTCTGATAACAATAGACTTGCACAGAGCGTAGTTGATACATTGTTTTGACAAAAACATCGTGATGATGGGCGAATCCCCAAAACCGCTCGATGACCCACCAAAAGAAGCAGCCTATTACGGAAAATATCTCTGATTAAAACTAAACTGGTCAAAATAATTTCAGAATCAGAGATATTTTCCGAGGCTGCTTTTTCTTTTTGTGGTCATCGACCAGTTTCGGGCGTTCGCCCATCATAGAATGTTTTTGTCAAACAATGTAATATAGTTGATACTCTATCAACTGTATTTGCACTGTGCAAGTCTATGTTATTATACTGTTTCACTAAAACATCCTGATGATGGGCGAACGCCCGAAACCGGTCGATGACCCCAAAAAGAAGCAGGCTATCACGGTATATATTCTCTGATGATTCCAGCTCTGCGGAACCAACCACAACAATAATTTCCGAATACCTCCTTTTATAGGGTTTCAATCAAACACCCTCACCCCCCCCCCCCACACTGCCGTACCTATCCAGATCCCCTGTCGATAGGCTTAAATCTACCTCTTCCCCCCATCAAACCGCCGAAAAACACCTTAAATCATAAAAGTGTCATTACATTACATTCACATTATTAACCCTTCAAGAAAACATTTTCAATGTTAAAAATTAATGAATAATTAGAGATTATTCATCAACAAAAAAATATTATTCTTTGTTGCCCGATGTACCATTGGTGCTCTTCTTCTAGGAGTTCTGCAAAATTTTATTTGAGAGAAAAGGTACATTATTGTACAGTATTGTAGTACAAAAAAATGTGTATAGATTTATAAAACAAAAAAAAATTAAATTAAAGAAATATTAACAGAACAGATTGACATTTACTCGCCAGTAATTTGTTCCTTCCAAACTTGAAATTGCCGCATCTCACTATAAACATTTTTCTTATCCCCTCCCCCTACCGTTTAACAGTTTCTTATTTTGAAATTCTTAAAAATGCTCTCTCTACATTTCCAATCTCAACGTTCTTAACGTACACTCCACTCCTCTCCTACCCTAAAGATATCTTTATCTTTTTTTTTTTTTCTCTCTCTTATTGTTTTATTTTATCTCTTATTATATCATTTTATTTATTTGACTGGTCACTTCTGTGTTATAATTTCTTATTTTTAATATCTTACGCTTAATCTGTTCTGTTAATATTTCTTTAATTTAAATTTTTTTCGGTTATTTGTTATAAATCTAATGCAATTTTTTTCTTCACTAAAATACTGTAAAATAATGTATAATCTTTTCTCTAATAAATTTTGCAGAACTCTTGAAGAAGGGCCATCAATGGTACGCGAAACGTTAGAGCAATAAAGAATTTTTTTTTTCTTTAAAAACTCCACTGGCCATTGCCGTATAAAGATCTCATTATATTGCATTAACATTTTTTTTTTTTAATCCTTACATCAAATTATGTAAATTGATAACAAAAAAAATTATATATATATGTTAATTAACGAAAAGATTAATCAAATACAGCGGGACCTCAAAACATTTCCTATGAATAGTAACACTGAAATTGGGGCCGTGATATTTTCAGAGTTTCAAAACCAGGGTTTTAATTTTTCTTAGTAAATGATATGTTAAACTTTTTGAAAAGTTACATTAATTAGCCAGACTTGATATATATATATATATATATATTATATATAATATATGTGTTTAATTTATATATAATAACTTATAGAAATGAAAAACTTTTAAAGGTTCCGTTTTTAATCATTCAGTATTATATGTATATTTTACATGTATAAAAATATTTGGATCTCATAAAAATAAAAAATCAATCAAATAAAAATAATAAAAAATAATGTTCATAGAAAGAATGAGACAAAAAAAATTAAACAAATAAACTGAATTATTATTCTCAAGAATTTAGAACAAATTTAAAATAATTTAATGAGATAAAATTTAAAAATAAATAATTATTTTGACTGATTGTGGAAAAAGCTTTTATGTGATGGTGTGATTTTTTTTTGTTTTTATTTTATTGTTTTAAATTGATTTAAAAAATTTGAAATTAGTTTCTTGTTCTATTAATTTTTTTTTTTATATTAATTTTTAATGACTGTGGACATTCAAAATTGATAGAAGTAAGGTGTCTATTAAAAAAAAAAAAAATTAAATTAAGTTATAAGTTAGTTTTGAATGTAAAACTTTTTACTTTTACACCTTAAGCTATGTGAACTAAAATATCTCAAAAATCTAAAAATCGCAAGAGGTTGTTGTGGTTGTGGTTGGTTCCGCAGAGCTGGAAAAAGCGTCGAAGATATTTTCCGTGATAGGAAGTTTTTTTTTTATGGTCATTGACAGGTTTCTGAGTTGTTTGCCCAACATCAGGATGTTTTTTGTCAAACAGTTTGATAGACTTGCCAGTGTTTGACAAAAAAAACATCCTGATGATAGGCGAACGACCATGAAACCGGTCGATGACCATAAAAAGAAACTTCCTATCACGGAAAATATCTCAGAAACTAACTTAATATTCCGTAAATAACAGTTAATAAAAAAAAATGCATCAACTGGAGGTGCGGACTTTACTTTTTCCTCCGCCATTTTCATGAAAAACTCTTCCCGAGTTTTCGGAGTTGAGACTGCGTCAGTGGTTTTGTTAAAAACCGCCTAAGATTCGCCTATGTTGCAATTGAGCCTCTTCAGGGTCACCTTTTACCTTTTGTGAAAGGGATTCCAATAAGGCAATGGAATCCTCCATGTAGGATATTTAATTTAAGAAAGAAGCCACACCTTCTCTACAAAGATTCTATAGCCTTATTGGCTTTCCCAAAAAGGTGTAACGACCCTGAAGAGGCTCAATTACAACATGGGCGAAACGTCGGTGGTTTTTTTTTAGCAAAACTACTGATGCAATCTCAACCCGGAAACTCGGGAACTGTTTTTCATGAAAATTAGCCGTGGAAAACCTAAAAAATAATAGAAATTTTGTTTAAACTTGGCATGTTTACTGCACAGCCTATACATTTTTTTTTTTTGGAAACATATTTTCGGAAAAATGATTGATTTTAGGGCGTTTCTTGGGGATGGGGAGGGGCAATAAAGTATTGATCAAAAATTGGGATTGACTTTTGCAGTTTTTGCGATTTCTCATTGTAAAAAAATGTTTTTTTTTAATCACTAGAGATTAAAATATAATTTCATTTACTGAAATTTTTTTTGGCCACGACACTGAACCATGGTTTCAGTTTTATCATTTATAAAAAAAGCATTCAGAACTAACTTGTAATTTTTGCAATCTTTTGTTCTAGCATTAAAAAAAAAATTTAAAAAAAAAAATGCTTGTATTAAATTAGTGAGGATCATTTCAATGTTGTAGTAACACACAGGGACAGTTGCGACCACTAAAGTACAGGCATCTTCAGCCTGTATTTATTTACATGTAATCTGGGCAACTATAAATGTTTTAAATAATTAATTTTTTTTTTTTTTTTAAAAAAAAGTGTTAATTAATCAATCATAAGAAGTAAATATAGGGCAATATATTATTTAAATAATTGATATATCAATTGACCAAAAAAAATTAAAGTCGTCCATAAATTTATTGTTGCTTTTAATGTTTTTAAACATTAATTGCAAAAAATTATTGTTAAAATTCAGTTGTATTATTACATTTTCAAGTTTTTAATTTTTAATGATTCAATCGATTATTATTATTATTATTTTTCAAAATAGGGAAAGGCAAGAGCAAAATTTTGGCGTTATCCAAAGCTTCTACGGGGGCCCATCTAAGGATTCATCACCATAGATGTTTCTACATCTATCTCTCACAAATTCAACAAAGGGGGTCTCCAGGTATGAGCCTACTCACACAAATTAAGTATTTGGGTCTCCTTAGGTGTAAGGGATCCAACAAGATGTCTGAGTGAGATCCCCATAAAAGATACAGCAAAATTTCACTGTTAGCCCTTTCCGGAGCCCTAATGGAGCATCTTAGACTGCCGATAATCCCCACTGAGCTCATCCCTAATGCTGTGAAAACTGTCCATGACTGGAGGCTTTTAAATGTGTCCATGGCTGGAGATACATCCGATAAGGGAGAGAGGCGCCTAATTTGGCCCCACATATAACCTGGTACCCAGAGGAGACAGCTCTTCCAGTCTTTTTGGAACATTCCAGTACGAACTTAATACTGAAGAATCATGAAATTAGTGCCTTCTACAGTTGGTCGTGGCTAAATCAACATTTGGAAGTTGGCCACCCCGAGACATCCCTGGGCAGATCCAGCTGGATTCGACGACACCTTTAGGCATCGCGAGGGCCCCCTTACCTTGTTTTTTACTTAGACAGCTTCTGAGCTCACCGGCATTGGACTGGTGACTAAATTTAGTCTAAACTGGCCGTGGGGAATATATTCTCAATTTTTTTTTTCCTTGCTATACCGTCTACTCATTTCATTACCGGCGATTCCCAGCTTGCCCTTTTATCCAAACCAGATGTATCCTGCCCCTCTGCATTTTCCAGGCCAATTACTATTTCAGTAATAATAGGGTCCCCTTTGATCATCCCGGTGTTTAATACTTTGAACATTTATACTTTTGACCAGTAAGGCTCAGGCTGAAGATGACGCCGCCTTTAGTGTCCCTATGAGACTATTAAAATAAAATTGTGTGTTTATCATAATTATTACATCTATTTTTTTTTTTTTTTTAATTGTTATTGCTTTTTAATTATACGTTTTGTTTTTAAGGAAAGTTACTGACAAATAAAAAAATGTGATTTTTAAATTTTTTTTTTTCTTTACTTTGTCAATTTTGTTCTTAGACTCAATTTTAATTTTCGTTTAAGTTTGGTTTTATTAACTTTATTAATGTTTGTTTTTTTTTTCCTTTTTTATAATTAAGGGGACCTTTTAATAATTTTTTTTTTTTTAAAAAAGAAGAAAATGATTTTGATATATTGTAAAGAATTCTTGATATAAAAACAATATATGTCATTTGTGTCCATTGAATACCAAAGAGAAATTAACAAATAAAAATTAAAAAAAAAAAAAATTAAATTTGTAAATAAAGATTGAATAAAATAAATTAAAAAAATAATAAATAACAAATTAAGAAGAAAATAAAACAAAGTTCGTAGATTTAGTTTAAAAATAAGTTGAAAAAAATATTTAAAACATATAAATAGGAGATTAATTTGGTTGAGAGATCATTACGTAATCCTATTTTGGAATGATTCTTTGGAATAAAAAATATAAATAAAGAAAAATTCCCAAATTCAAGACTTGAAAATAAAAGGCATTAAAGATTCCAGTTTCAAGTTAAAATAATTAATTTGTTTTTGGGATTTTATCAATCCTAGCAGCTTGTTCTTTATAATTTTTTTTTTTAATTTAAGGCATCAATGGTCATTGACGCCCGGAGCCTTCTTAGTACACTGCTGGACAATGTTCTCAACACTGTTCTATCTGAGCTGTAAGGCTGAAGAGAAAATCTATGGACATCATTGCTGGCCTCGAACCTGGAACCTGTGCGTGGATATCCCGCGGCTATCACTGTGCTGACTTAGCCAAAGTGGGATTGTGGCTTGCTACTACAAAAATTTGGAGTGGACCCACAATGCGGCATGAGATGGTGGTACTAGAGCAACACATATTGAGAAACTTTCTCAGATCGTGAGAATGTGCCTTTTAGACAAACCAATCATTATTGCAGGAATGAGATTACTACAGGGCACGGCCTCCATTCATTTAGAGTACGGAATATGCTGGTGATTCTTTGCATTACCTTCTTTTTAAGTATATCACTCCGGATTCTTGCGTACTTAGAATGTTGGAAGCAGACCCTGGATATTTTCTATGAGTCCTTCCTAATCTTAAGTCCTGTACGATCGTTCCAAACATTAGCGCTATTTAATCCAGGGTTCAAGGCTCTTCCCTATCTTATATGCATGGTGGCACACTTATCAAGTCCCATAGTGGATTGACATAACTGGTCCCTACCCTTGGTGTACAGCTTCAAGTCGTCCAAGTAAAACTGATAGTGCACGACAATCTTTAGTTGTTTTTTTTTTTATTATTAATTTCGTAGCTCTTGCTTGAGTCCCTGAGAATTCGGCTCAGAGGGTTTACTCAAAGCGTTATTATTATTATTACTGTATTTCTAACCAATTTTGGATTCTCCATCATTCGTCAAGATTCTTGTAGAAAGTTGACTTCAATTTTAAAGTTTCAGGTCACAGAAATTTTGAAATTGAAGTCAACCTATTTATAAGAACTTACGAACTAGGCTCTGACGATGGATGAAAAATAAAAACCGATCAGAGGTCCTCCAATAACGAGAGAAGGACATGCCCAGACTCCTCTACTTGTCTAGATTATTGCGTCAAAAATCTTTCAAGAAAGAGATGTTATTGCCGGAGTCTCTTTTCCTTCATTTCCCCCATAGGAACTGCGTGCGCTATCCATGTTCTTGATCCACTGCTTCTACTAATTTTTCGTTTAAGTCTATAAAATTCCTGCCAGCATGCGAAACCTTTTTTTGCTCCGGCTGAGGCACAAACCATTTCTTATACAACCTCTAGTGACTGACTTTTTCCTCATTTCCGAGATTTTCTGGGAGACAGAAAATGCCCAACCATTTTCAAAACTACTCAGTGTACCCTAATGCTTTAATAGGGCGGCCTGACTATCCGTTAAGATCACAATCTCTCGATGGTGATTTCTGTCATGGTTGAAGTGGGTTGAACATGGTTGAACCATCCAATTGCGTAGTTTACCTTCTGAAAGTCATTGCTGGGAGAACTTTCTTTTTTGACTGCAATTGCCCCCAGCTTTAGGCCCCTAACAATCTTCAAACCCTTTCAGCTCTAGGTTGTTCAGTAATGAAAACCGCCGAGTCCATCAGAAGGAATGAATAGGTGGCTTACTTCTGGATGATCACACCAAAAGGAGTGTAGGTAGTGCTCTTATCCGCCTCTTACACCATCCTGGCTTCCTAATTATTTTCTTGGTCTCAATATAGGGCTAATCTAATATTGGAAATGGAAGAGATATCTAAAAGTGATTCTAACTTGCCTTTAAAATTGATGGCTTTGCTAAATATTAACAGTTTTGTATAAATTAAGCATACTCGTACATGTCATGTTCAAAGGCATTTCAAATATACACCTCCATGTTAAGCTTTCATATTAACCAGCGTACTGATCTCTAAAAATCAATTCTGTTTTTTTTTTTCTTTTTCTTTTTAAAGTTAAATATAGTTTTATTTATTTGTAATTTTACCATACGATACTTCTATGTATATGTTTTATGTATTTGTAATATATATATATAAGTAAATAAACATAAAAATATGTGATAGAAAAATTTATAAAATCAAGGAAATTAAAAAAATAAATAAATAAAAACTTGATTATGACAAATAAATTTTTTTAAAGGCTTCATTGTATAAAAAATAAAATATTAAGTACAAAAAAATAAATAAATAAAAATGTTCGATGTATGATTTTTTTTTTGTTTTTGTATTTTTTTTGTACCAGTTTTTTTTTTTGTATTTTTTTATATCAAATGAATTACACGTTTTACCTTTTTTATTTTATTTTATTTATTTACTTATTTTACTTCAATTCTTAAAATATCCATTTCACAAATTTTCTTACAGTTTTTTATACTGAAATTGGAGACACCCACGATAGCTGAGAGGGTTGGTTAATGGCGTGGATCGCCTAGCTGAAGTAAGTAGCGGCGGTAGAACTGGGTTCGATTCCTGGTTTTAACTTTGGATTTTTTTCTTTATACATTAATATGAATAATTTAAAATTATTAGCTGCATTTTTGAATGAAGCATGTCATCCTAGCCTTACTAGAATCCCTCCACCCCCACCAGCAAAATTAAAATTCCAAAAAATGTTCAACAAAAGTTGTTAATATATACATACATTATTAATTGACAATTGGTTATGGTACTTGCAAAACTGTGATAAGAAAAGTTTTTTTTATAACAAAAAAAATATCTGGTGTGAAACACTCACACAACTTTCTCTTACTGCAGTTTCCAAAATTGTAATTGACAAACTTCATAGTAAAATATACTAAATTTAATGAAATTCATCGGTGTTTTTATAGAGAAAAATCACAAAAACTGAAAAAACACACATCTGGAATAGTAATTTTCTTGAAACTCGGAATTTTGGCAATCTATTTATTTCTAATTAATTTTGTCTAGATGGTAGGATTGTATAATCAACTAAGATAAAACAGAGGCAAACATAGCCCTTCCCCTCCCCCTAAAAGTGCCCTTAACTGCATTTTCCTGGAGAAATGTTTCAAATAAAAATTGTAGGTCTTATTATTATTTGTCTGTGGAGAGGGACCAAACCCTACGCTATCCAAAGCCCCACTGGGCCCCCATATACCTACCCCAAGAAAAACAACTACAAACCGGGTCTAGAACAAATATCCAGACCCGGGTCTAATCCATCTAAGATTCACCGCAGTCCGAACAAATCGGATAATAACCTTGAGGGGAAATGGCCTAAGCTCTTCCACAGATATCCTGTTCCGACCAAAGGACCTGAACCTAAGTTCCTCACAACCCAGACAATCTGTCATAAGATAGCGATGGGTGTTTCCTCCTCTATCTCACAGACTGTACAAAATGTATCCGTCATAAGCCCCATTACGTAGAGATGTCTCCTTAAACCACAATGCCCAGTAAGGGATCCAACCAGATGCCTGAGAGAGCTCCGTGAAAGGCACAGCAACGTCTCGCTAATAGCCCTGTCCGGACCTCCGATGAGCATTTTGGACTGCCGACAACCAACTGTGCGCATTCAGCTACTCTGTTAACTTGTAGACTGGCTCCACCTTCACACTAAAATAGTATTATGTTGTATTAAATTGCTTTTTGTATTTTTTTGAGACAAATACTTCAATGAAACAAGGATGCTCAACGATATTGGTTGCTTATCGACCAAGCGTACCGATCAATGCTTAGACTTATGTTTAATGGAGTTGCTTATACAACAAAAATAATAATAATAGAAAAAAACTAATTTCAGGAACCTCATGGGTGACTGAAACTAGTCAAAATGTTTGAATGCTGTATAAATCAGCAAAAACATGAATAAACATGTGAATATATTTTCACCCGTGCAAGTGCTGGGATATTATTCCCAGGGAGTCCACAGTAACACCCTCCACAATCAGAACAAAATAAAAATATAATGCCATCTACCAAAAAATTCAACATCCAAGCAATAGACAACAAAATAGCAACATCCCCGACCCGATTAGTTAAAATATTAGGGGGACCGGAAACTAATGTCGTTTCTGCCCATGTCTATATTCGTTTTTCAATTATCAGCTCATTGTGTACTTCAAAGTCGTGCCAAAGACATTTTATGGTTAGAGTAACTTGTTTACTCATAAATAATTAAATTTTAATTTTTTTTGTTTGCAGTTTATGGTGAAATGGCTAGCCAAATACACAAGAGGTACATATCCGGCATTGCATGCTTTTTGAGTTTCGCAAGGGTAGTAACCCAACAGTTATTACCAAAAACATTTGCGATGTTTATCCAAGTGCATTAGACGTACGTAAATGCCAAAGGTGATTTTCTAAGTTCAAATCCGGTAATTTTGATCTTTTCGACTCATATCGATCAGGAAGACTAACAACTTTAGACAATGACATGTTAAGGGCGGATGTGGAAGCAAATCGAGGAACTTGTCAAACACTCTTAACCAACCTTGGTCCAAGAGCGTTTGCAGACTATCCAAGAATGTTTGCAGCAGATTGGTAAAGTAAGCAGAGCAGGTGTTTAAGGTCCCGCATAATCTGTCCGAAGAAAACAAAGCTAACCGGTCCACCATATGCAACTTTAGGTCAGAGGTAGAGAGATTAGGTCAGTGGTAGCGCGCTGGACTAGCAACGCGGAGATCCCAGGTTCGAGTCCAGCTGCTGCCCTTAGATTTTTTTCTTTCTAGGAGCCTCTTACAGCTCACTGTCCGGTGTAGGACAGTGTTGTCTGTAACGAGAGAACACTGTCCGGAGGCCGGAAAAGGCTCCGAACTTCGGGGAAGGTATATGGACCCAGAAGGGCTTTGGATAGGTTAGGGCTTAGTCCCCCTCCCACCCACAGATAATAATAAAAAAAAATTATGTCTTCGTCTAGAAACACGTTCATAAACAATATTAGCCAAACAAAAAAAGACCAGAAGAACAAAGACCATGCCCAATTATCAAAAATTAATGAACCGAACCCCATAAACCCCAAAAATTAAAAAAAAAACTAGATAAAACCAAACATATATGAGCAACAGAAGAATAAGCAATCAAAGACTACTTCATATCAATCTGGTACAAACTCAAAAATCCGACCAAAAATGTTACCATACAATCTTAATCCCCCCCCCCCATAAGTGTCTGTATATATACTCATAAATAAAATAAAAAAAACACGCAAAAGGCCATAACCTCTAACTTCAATAAACTGCCAAAATTATAAAACCTACAAAAGAAGCCTGAACATGAGCATTAGAAAGTCAAAAGTGAACAAAAAAATCATAGGCTGAATATGTGGATGGGTCTGCAATGATGGATAACATCTGGTTTTTTATCCGTTGTAGCATGCATATTCATTTGGTTCCTGACTGGTTTCGGATTTCATCTATCGTCAGAGCAAATTCACTAAGTTCGTGGAGAGTTCCCTTCAAGGTAAATTACTTTATAGAAAACACTGTCCATCACCGGACAGTGAGCTGTAGAGGCTCTGGAAGAGAAAATCTAAGGGCAGCACAGCTGGACTCGAACCCGGGAAAACTTCCGAGTTGCTTCCCATTCCACCCCTATTTTTCCATCGAGGGCTTTAATTGGAATATCAATTACCTTAATACTTTTTATTCTACTAAACCTCTGAGAGCCCCGCATCCTAGGGGCCATTGAAAACTTTATTCCAGCCAACCCAATAAGTCACACCAGTCCATATTCTTACATATGGACTTTGAATTTACATAAAACAAAATTTATGTAAGATAAAAGTATATTATCTATCTTATCTACTGTTAAAATATTCATGGGGGTAAGGGCGCCACAATTTATTAAGAACAAGAAGGGGGGGGAGCGACGATTGGTAGAAAGCTTGCAAACCGCAGATTCTAATTTATCTAATCTAACTATTCTAATCTACCCACTATCACTAATCTAAATCTACTGATAACTTTATCTCTATTTTCTATAGCCTACACTTTATTCTATCCCCAAACTATCTTACAAATAATTACTGGTAATATAGAAACCATACTTTCTAAAATTCTTTTCCTTAAACAGGCAGAAACGGCTAAGGCGCGTCAACATCTTCCATAATATTTTTTTCGTATAGCAGGGGGGGAAAATTTCTTAGAATAATAAGTTTTTTCTTTCTAAATATATATAATATTTATAGTTTTAGTTTTGCATAATTAAGTGAATTAATATTTTGAATTATATGTTGCATTTTTTCTTTATTTTTTTTTTATAATAGTGTATATGCTGCACGTTTGGCAACGCTGTTTTGTCCCCATTTTGTCAGTTGGGGAAATGTATCCAGTATTTGAATGTAATCAATGAGCTAGTCCTAATATACAGTCACATCTAGGCTAGTTATTGCTTTGTTAAGATTGTTTTCAAGTGAAAGTTTGTGTTATTGAATACAAAAATTCCCCAGGCAATCTATCAAACGTCATTGGCAGCATCATCAAAAAAAAAAAAAATTGATTATTTACAATTTAAAGAACCTTGCGTCATCACTGATAAAGACTAACATATCTCTCTTAAATTAATATAATATTACAAATAAGTATCTCGAGAAGCTTTTTTTTTGTTTTTTTTATTACAAACAGTTTGGAAAATTGTGCATTTTAATTTATATATATAAAAAAAAAAGTAGATATTTTTCTTCTAGGTAGGTGAAACATAAAATGATGGAAGATTCAGAAGACGAGGTAAACTTTATTTTATTTTATTTCAATGCAAACGTAGTATTTTCTAATAAAATTGAGTGAAATAATAAAAAGAAAAAAAGCTTTCATTTTATTAAAAACAGGTTTATTTCAAATGAAAATAGGTTTAATTTAATTGTGCCAGATAAAAAGAAATGAAAAATCCAAATGATACCATACTTAATTTTTTCAAAGATTTCAGAAATATATGATCAATTATTATTATTATTATTATTATTTTAAACCTGGTTTCGAAACTAACTTTTAAATTTGGCTATAAATTATTTTTTAAACGAATTCTTATAGTCTGAGATATTCAGTATTGAATTTAAAGAAAATATTCGTGCCATCTAAAATGATTTTTTAAATCTTCAGGCCTTAAAATGGTAATTATAATAAGATGTTTGTTTTATACGGCAATGGCCCAGAGAGGAGTTTTTTTTTTAAAGAAAATAAGAATTCTATGTTGCGCTACGATTTCGGGTCCCAATTGGATACCCTTCTTCAGGAGCTCTTCAAAATTTATTGGGAGTTTTGTTTGCTATTATTCCACTTTTTTTGTTGAGTTTATAGTCAAATAAGGCAAAAAACATATTATGTAGAGTGATAAATTTAAATTTACTATATAAGGGGCACTGGGTCTTGGCAGTAATTTTGATAAATGTATTGTTACGAGGCCTAAATAGGAGAACTAACTTATAGGCCCATATAATTCACAATAAAACAGATATCTTCATTTCTTAAGTGAAATAGTTCTAGATCTGTTTGAAAATTGTCCATCTAGCATGCACGGCAAATGATGTGCTTTCAGTAAGTAAGATGGGTATCCCAGTTCATAATGCGAGGATAATAAAGGCGTTATCTACTGGGGTAAATGGGATTGGCATGACCGCTTCCCAGAGATCTGACACCTCTTTAGGGTATACCTAAAAAAATAAAGTTTCATAGCAACTTGAACCACTCATTCACCACCACTGTAGAAGAATTTAAGGAAAGAATTTCTGAAGCCTGCGAATAAATCAGTTCTCGATTTTTGTAATGAGTGCAGTTGTGAATATGTTTTTACCTTATTTGACAATCTGGTCCATAAATTAAATAAATAGTTTGCAAGTTTGTATATTAATAAATAGTTACTTTTAGAAATTGGATTTTCACCGGAAATAGATGTTTTGAGATCCGCAGAGTGCGAAAATAAAATATTTTTGGTGAATGGTCTGTGTGTGTGTGTGTGTGTGTGTGTGTGTGTGTGTGTGTGTGTGTGTGTGTGTTTGAACAAAATTTCTCAAAAAACGAAACTTGACAAAAGCTCAAACTTGGTATTTAGTTTTGGTATTACCACCGCGCATTTGACACGAAAGTTTTGAGCAAAATTCATCAACTGAAATTGTGTCTTTACTGAATTTTTTTTTTCGCTCAAACAACTCTTTTTGCGCTATTATCTCCTCAATGGAGGCCATTTCCTTTTCTTCCTGACATTAGTCTACACAAAGCTTCCGAGTAAATTATCACCCACCTTGTGTAGGTGTTTCTTGAGCCTCCCATGCCTCGTGAAAAGTTCTGTCACCAGATTAATCTGGTTCCTTCCTAAGCAAAGGGTTTCTTTGGTTCTTATATTTACACAGCTTCAACATTGTGTTGTGCCTCTTTGTAAGCCAAGTCTCTGAGAGATTGCACGTATTGTCCCCTTTAGTTATATCCCCTAGGCGAATCAATGTGGTACACGAATGGATCTAGGATGGAGGAAGGAGTGGGAGCCGGCGTTACACGGGCCTCTCCGGAGATGTGACATATTTGTAAGCCTGGGAAGGCTAGCCATGGTCTTTCAGGTGGAGCTAGTCGTAATTATTACCTGTGCCGCCGAAATAAGAAGAAGGGGAGTGTATAACTCCACGCTGCCCAGCGAACAATTAACGCGTGAGAGATCAGCTCAAGGCTGGTGTGGGACTGCCTTGGTGTCTCAGGGAACTTAGTAGCCGTAATAAGTTTTTTTTGGGTACCTGGGCACTGAGATCATAGGGGCAATGAGGCAGCAGATCGCCTAGCCCGGAAAGGTTCCATTAGAACTCACATCGGTCCTGAACTGTTCTGCGGCATCGCAAGATGCCTCAGAACTGCAACAATCAGAACTTGGATGCATCAGAGAATGGTGGGCTAGAACCCCATGCCCAAAGGCAGGCGAAAACTTTTATTCTAGCTACTCGCCCAGGCTAACTCAGAATTACTCGCAGCTAGGGGCCGGGGGCATAAGGATAGCAGTTGGCTATCATAATACACTCCTATTAATTGAATTTGCTCGGTGTAAGTCTTATGTTATCACACTGTTTTGGCAAAAAGCATCCTGATGATGGTCGAACGCCCGAAACTGGTCGATAACCACCTCTTCTGGTGGTTATAGAGATATTCTCTGATGGAAAATATCTCTGATACCACTTTTTCTGCACTTCTTTCTGGTTGTTCAAAACAGTCTTCTAAGACTTCTGGAATCTTCTTCCGCCTAGAACCACATCGTCAGCAAATGCTAGAAAGTGTGTAGTTCGATTAAAAATCGTGCCGATTGGGTTTATATCAATGTTCCGCATTAGTTTTTTTTCTATACTGAAAACTTGATAGTAGCCTCCTTAATTAGGGATTAGCTCATAATGTTCTCTAGCTATAGACAACACTGCTCATTACCGTACAGTGAGTTGTAGAGGCTTCTAGGAAGAGAAAATCTAAGGATGCTGGATTCGAACCCGGGATCTTCGCGTTGCTAGTCCCGCGCGCTACTACTGAGCTAATCCCTTCCTTCTCCCTTTGCTTGCGCCAGTTAACTATGGACGGAGACCCTAGTCTTGTGTACTGTGTTTGTCCTTGTCTGTAAAGAGTAGAGTGTACGTAGTTTAAGTGTATTGTGTACTGTTCTGATAAAGTGCTTGGAGTACTGAGCTCTGGTAACCCGTGGGGTCACTACTCCCCAAATAAATACATGCAACAGATACCCCTTGCGGGCGAGCTCTAAATAAGCTTTACATAAGGCTTGTTTAAAATCAATAAATAGGTGATTGCAAGTCTATATTATATTCGTAACATCATCGTCATTACAAAGGTATAATAATCGGTTTCTGCGGAAACCCGCCTGATAATCACCTTAAAATATTATCGGAATATTGCGTCAGCCACTTTGCCATTAGGATAGTCATAATTTTATAAACATTGCTATGCCTCTATAATTCTCGCACAATGTCTCATCCTTTTTTTTTGTTGAAGAGCGGACAAATAATTGCAATGGACCCCCGTTCATCTTATATCAGATTTTAGGGGGGGAAATTCCCAAAAATGAAGCCTACATTATTGTTTGAACAGTATTCACCAAATTGAATTCTTAGTAATGCTAAGAAGTTTTAATACAATTTGAATAGATAACGTGCATTGTTAATTGACTTTTGTAATTTAATACTTATGCGTAATTCCTATTTCACATGAGAATTGTAAGTTTTCATGTATAATTTACAAACAATACATAATAAGTAATAAAAGAAAAAAAAAAAAAGAGAAAAAATAGATTTCCCAAACTACTGACCTTGTTTTACGCTACAGAGAAAACTATGTATTTTTTATTTTTCAAATACATTTAAAAATATTACATAATTTTTGTTTTGCATTCATTTTGATTTGTAATATATTTCTCACAATATTTTAATTACTAATTTTTACATCGAAAATACAGGTTCTGAGTAATCCGTGAGACGATAAAAAAAAAAGCAAAAAGGTTCCCGTAAATATATATATATATATGTGTGTGTGTAGATGGGAACATCAGCATTATTTAGTAAGGTTTTAAAGGGTAAGAGGGAAGGGAATAGCTAAGTGGTTAGCGTTCTGGATTCCCACGCGGAGGACCTTGGTTCGAGTCCAGCTGTGCTACCCTTAGATTTTTTCTTCGTAGGAGCCTCTACAGCTCACTGTCCGGTGATGGACAGTGTTGTCTGTACCGAGAGAACACTGTCCGGTGGGCGGCAGTGCACTGAGAAGGCTCCGGGCGCCAATGAGATGTTGACGCGCCTCAATTAAAAAAAAAAAAAGGGTAAGGAAAAACACTTGAGTTTCCGGGTTTCAGACTGTGTCAGTGGTTTGCTACAAAAAAACGACGTATCGCCCATGTTGCGATGATCATTTTTAGGGGTCTCTAACATCTTGAAAGCCAATAAGGCAATATCCTGAATAATTGGCCTTAATGCATTTTATTGACTTTCACATTGTAACGACCCTAAAGAGGCTCATTGCAACATGAGCGAAACGTCAGTTTTTTTTTGTTGTAAACCACTGAACCCGATCTCAACCCGAAAGTAACTTTTCTCCTGAAGAAGGGCACCAATAATGATACCCGAAACGTAGGGCAACAAAGAATTTTTTTTCTTTAAAAACTGCTCAGGCCATTGCCAACATAAATATCTCATAAAATAAAATTTCGAATATTCAATGCAATTTGTAGTCGATTGCTGTAAACAAGAATAGGTTTAAAAAATTTAGAAATGATTTAAATATAATTAAAGGATGAATAAATTATTTATTATCGTTAAAAAATTAATCAAATATACTGTTATTTTTAGAAATTATGTAATCATTATGGAAATGCATATTAAAATAAATACACTCTGTGCATGGTTGCTGTGCTGTCGAGGAAAATACTAAATAACTGGCAATTTCTTATCATTTAAAAAACGAAAATATACAAAACTTTCTCTTAATTGTAATTTACAAAAATTGTAATTAACCAATTTTATAATAAATATACTAAATTTAAATTAAAAATTCTTCGGTGATTTTATGGATAAAATCGCGAAAACTGAAACAAAAAAAAACTGTTAAAAAATGCACTTCCGGTTTACTAATTTTTCCGTTTTTTTGGGGGGATAAGGGTAGGGTGTTATGTTTTCCTCTAAAGTGCTATCATATTTTATTACACAATTCTACCATTGTAGATTATTGTAGGGGATTATTGCACTGCGACCTGAAAGATCTATTGTGCCCCCGGAGCCTTCTGCAATGCACAGCCGTTCTCCAAGCAGCTTTCTCTAGCTACAGACAACACTGCCCATCATCGGACAGTGAGTTGTAGAGGCTCCTAGGAAGAAACAAATCTAAGAGCAGCATGCTAGATTCGAACCCAGAACCTCTACGTTGCTAGTCCAGCGCGCTACCACTGAGCTAATCCCTTCTTTCTCCCTTGGCTTTCGCCAATTAACCAGGGACGGAGACCCAAGTTTGTGTACTATGTTTGTCCTTGTCTGTAAGGTGTAGAGTGTATGTAGTTTAAGTATATTGTGTACTGTTCTGACGAAGTGCACAATAGCTTTGATAACCCGTAGGGTCGCTACTCCCCAAATAACTGCATGCAACAGATACCTCTTGGGGCACAATTCTACCATTTAAAGAAAATTAATTAGAAATAAATAGATTTTCAAAATTCTTACTTTCAAGAAAATTAGTAAACCGGAAATGCGTTTTTACTGAACAGTTTTTGCACACTTTCGTGATTTTCTCCATTAAAAGGTTGACATAGTAACTATAAAATTTTGGGAAGAGGGGGGTGAAGTTGTTCGCGTCTGAGATTTTTCTGACGTACCCCTTGGATACCCAACCAAACGAACAACAACTATCGCCAGCGCAGCCTATAAACACCTACACTTCCCCATAGAGTGTCCCGTGGTCGGTTTCAGATTGCTGGACAGGCCACGATTATTTTCAAAAACATTTACATCTCTCGTCCGGATTGGCGACAAGTCCAGTTTGTCCCATTGTGCCTTCAGGATGACATGCACCGCAGATCACCTTGGCGCTTGTCCCGAATTAGCGGACATTAGATCTCACTTTAACGAAGAGGATCATTTTTATCAATTATCAAATTTTATATTAGGCCTGCGACGTAAATGGCTGAATAGCCAAAGTCAAAATGGCGTAAGTAAATATATATAATTTGTCACTTACAATATATAAATTGTAAACTGCAGTAAGAGAAAGTTGTGTGAGTGTTTAACACCAGATTTTATATATATATATACATTTTATATATATATTTTGTGATGCATAGTTATTATTATTTAGGTAATTATGTATTAATTAATTGTATTTTAGTACATTATAGTAGATTATAGTACTTTTAGTAATTTTAGTACATTTTAGTACATAATAGTATACTACATTATTTTTTCAGATATTCGAAGATGCTTGCGAGTTTCAAGTTAGGTAGGTGAGATCCATTGGTTTATTATTTTGTACTGTTGGTAAGAGAAAGCTATTAAGTCTGGCTCAAAGTTTTGAATTCCGTTTATGTAACTAAGGCCGCATCAACCGGAAGTGCACAAATGAAGTGTGGAGGGCGGATGTTGGTGTAGCGTTTATGAACTTGGACTTGTAAGTGGGAGGATCCCAGTTCGAGTCCCTCGTATAACTGCTAAATTTTATATTTGTTTAGAAATGTTATTAATAAAGTATGTGCTTCCGCTCCCTTCCACGACACCTAATTTGGGATTGGACGTTAAGCCCGTCTGAAAAAATAGGCATTAGTTTACATTACAAATCGGTTTTAGTCTAAATCGGCGGACCCAGGGGTGTACCACTTTAATTACAGTTTTTTTGCGTTTTTTTTTTGGAAATCGGTTTCCATGATTTTTTTTTACATGGTCCTATCAACTAATCAGAAAATCAGAAAACTGATTTTATTTAAAACCTTTTTCCTGGGAAAATTCATTTAAGAGGTATTTTAGCGGTTGGGGGTGTGGGGTAACGTTAGGCTTTTCACTAAAGTGCCGCCATTTTAATATCTTATACCATACTATCGTCTATATAATATAAGAATTTAATGTGTGATATAAAATTCTGAGTTTGTAAAAAATTGGTTGACGAGAAAATGTGTACTCCCTAGGAGCGGAAGTATGGGATCATATCAAATTTTCGAAATGGCGTTTTCGCTAGAAGTATGTGAGAAAAAAAAATGTTTTTTAGTGTGTGTGTTTTAACAAAATATCTCAAAAAAAACAACGAAACATCGCAGAAACCTCACAGTTAATAATCCGTTTAGGTATACTCCCACTGCATCAAACACGAAGGTTGTGGGGCATTATCCATCAACCGGAATTCGGACTTAACTGAATTTTTTTTCTTTCAATTTTTTGGAGATTTTCTCGAATACGACTCCAACGATATTCTTTTAAACATCTTTATACTATCTACACACATAAATACGTATCACTATAAATACCTATTAATTGGAGTGAGAGAAAGTCGTATGTGAGTGTTTTACACCAGATATGTGATTTCTTTTCGCAGGGATGCATGTGATTTAGATACAGCTCTAATTGAGTCGAAATTAGCTGTAAATTTATTTTTCAATAATAAATTTGATGAAGCTCGAAATATATTAGAACCATGGTTAGTAGTTTAATTGTTATCTTTTTTAATATACGAGGTGTGTAAATTAAGCAATGAGACTGATTTTCTAGTGTTCGATCTGGCAACACTGGAGACGCGGCGCATGCGTGGTAGGGCAAGTAAACATCTTATACACGTCCAGTGCAAATTTGAAAATGCTATAGTTGTTGCACTGTCCGTAGTGACTTTTTTTTGTTAGCAAGGTTTTTTCAGTGCGTTTTAAAAATGACTGACATCAATTACGAGCAACGTTGTGCTATCAGGTTTTGCTTCAGACTTGGGCACAGTGCAACGGAAACGTTTGAAAAACTGTGCCAGGCCTATGGAGACAATGTTTTGTCGAGAGCACAGGTTTTTAGGTGGTTTAAGTCGTTTGCAGAAGGAAGGGAATCAATTGAAGACGAGTCTCGCAGCGGAAGGCCTTCATCTTCAAGAACCGACGAAAATGTTGGCACAATCCGCGATCTCGTGCGTTCAGATCGTCGTTTGACAGTCCGAATGATCGGCGAAGAGTTGAATTTGACTCACACAACCGTTCATCAAATTTTGACTAATGAATTGGGGATGAGAAAAATTTGTGCAAAAATGGTTCCGAAAAATTAATGAGTATTTGGCCAGTAATAACATTCCTGTGGCTCCTCAGCCTCCTTATTCACCCGACTTGAGTCCATGTGACTTTTTTTTGTTCCCCAAATTGAAAAATCACCTCAAGGGACGTCATTTTGGAACATTGGAGAATATTCAAACAGCCGTAACCGACCAAACTGAAGTCTATTTCAGTATCCGAGTTCCAGCACTGCTATGACGAATGGAAGAATCGTCTTCAGCGTTGTGTGGCTTCCCAAGGTAGTTACTTTGAAGGGGACAATGTTGAATTGTAATTTTATTGGAATAAAAAAAAGATAAAAAATCAGTCTCATTACTTAATTTACACACCTCGTATTTATTTTATTTATTTATTTATGTATTCTATTTTATTATAGACTGATTGACAAAAAAACAAAAAAAAACAGACACTCATAGTGAACTCTCCTACTTTGCATTAAATTTCACTATACATATCTTTAATCTTATAAATATTAACCAATAATGCCATCTCAGGATGAGATGCAAAGTAACCCAAGAACTTTCATGGGAGGTCATACTAAGATCTGTGGGTAAAGGCAAGGCAATAATGATACATCTGATCAACATGGCCAGTAACAGGGCCAATACTTCGTTCAGTGGTCCAGATCCTTTCCTGGGGATAACCAGTGGTCTGTGCAGCTATCGGAGATTGGCGTCGACGCACTCTAGGGTGGGAGCCCAGGGCTGGCTATACACATTAAGAGGATGATGTCAAAACTTCTCTGGTGACGGGGCTATTTACGGGTCATGGTAGGTTCAGGAAGCATCTGTACAAGGTGGGGGTCTAATAGGCTCGGAACCCTTGTGGAGACTTTGTCAGGAAGAGGAGGGAAACTGCCCCCCTTCCATCTGCTCTTTGATTGCATAGGAATAATAAAATTGCGATATGAAACCTTTGGTACATTGCTACCTGAGGAGATAGTAACGCAAAATGATCTAGTGGGAAAGCCCTTAAAGTAAATCGGGTATGGCAGAATAAGCCGTTGTTGGCTGCGGTGCCGGGATATAGCCCACCCGTAGCTGAAAATAGTAATAATAATAAGGTAAGGCAAGCAAACCAATTTCTTCTCTTCAAAATTGATGTGGCTATTCGAGAGAGAGGTTATAATGAGATCAGTATTAGCAATATTTGCTGTTCCCCTGATGGCTCGAAGGAAACTGGTCTGCCTGAAGCAGGAGCTTGGCTGCAGGGGCTGAACAAGGAACAGAGGGACTTTAGGGGGTCGATGGCTACTGTTTTCCAGGCTGAGATCAGTGTTATCATTGAATGTTGCTGTATGGTGGAAGAGTGGCTAAAGTGGTGAGGATATTCTCTGATATTCATTAAGGGCGTCAACATTCTCCGGAGCCTTCTCAGTTCGCTGCCGGCCTCCGGACAGTGAGCTGTTGAGGCTCCTTTGAAGGCAGTACTACTTCTAAGGGCAGTACTGCTGAACTCGAACTCGAGACCACTGCGTGAGAGTCTAGCACGCTACGAATGAGCTAAATTGATATTATTTATTGTTACAGGGTTGGAAAAAGCATGTACCACACGGTGGGTCATTCGGTGTTCCAGTTTCTAGAAGCTATGTTAACTTTTGATCAGGTAAGTTTAAAGTTTCAGAATAACAGAATATAGTGGAAGGTTATGAAAAAACCAAGCTAAGTCTCAGCTAAGTCAGTATGTCCATATTGGCACCCACTTTATTTCACTACCTCAGGTTGAGATGCAAAGTAACCCAAGAACTTTCATAGGAGGTCATACTAAGATTGAGGGTAAAAGGTAAGGCAATAATGAGACATCTGAGCAACATGGCCAGTAACGGGGCAAATACTTCGTTCAGTGGTCCAGAGCCTTTCCTGGGGGTAACCGGTGGAGTGGTCTGTGCAGCTATCGGAGATTGGCTTCGAGGCGCTGTGGGGTGGGAGGATGATGCCAAAACTGTGTAAAAAGAAGACCAATGTGACCCTTAGTCTGAATAGGAACCAGATTTCTCTGGTAACGGGGTTTTTTACGGGTCATGGTAGGTTCAGGAAGCATCTGTACAAGGTGGGGCTAATAAGCTTGGAACCCCTTTTTCACTACCTTTAAGGAGTCAGCTTCTTCATTCCCGAAGATCCCTTGGCTTGGCATCTATTACTTTACCTTTCTGTAGGATGTTAATCTTGCAGGAAGTTTCAGTTGTACGACCACTGAATTCCACAGACAAGAGAATGCCTACGTGTCAGTGAAGGGTACAGACTTCCTTTCAGATCTTTGACTGAGTCGTAGGAGGATTTTTTGAACACCACTTGCTTCAGCAATTCACCTAATCTTGTTTGCTGATCTCCATTATATATATATGATACCAATCTGGCTTCTCCAGCTATCGTCTGCATAGCTACTAATTTCAGCTTCAATTGAGTTGTTTTTTTCTCGTTAATTTCATGGACGGGTTGGAGTTTACCCCTCAGTTAATGACAAGTTCCAGAAACATGGAGCATTCGTCATTATTGGTTGCAGTGGCTCAAAAGTGAATTTTCTCAGGAAAGTCTGTTAACACTTCAGGCGACTGCTGGGTTGTTGTGGTTGGTTCCGCAGAGCTGGAAAGCATCAGGCATTTTCCGTGATAGCCTGCTTCTTTTTGAGGTCATCGACCGGTTTCGGGCGTTAGCCCATCTTCAGGATGCGTTTGTCAAACAGTGTGATAACAGTTTACACTGTATCAGAGACATTTTCCGTGGTAGCCTGCTTCATTTTGTGATCATCGACCTGTTTCGGGCGTTCGCCCATCTTCAGGATGGTTTTGTCAGACAGTGTGATAACACAGGCTTGCACAGAGCAAATTCAGTTTATACACTCTGCGGAACCAACCACCACAACAAAGTTTACACTGTGTGTTAAACTGAATTCGCCTTGTGCAAGTATGTAATCACACTGACAAACGCATCCTGAAGATGGGCGAACGCCCGAAACCGGTCGATAACCTCAAAAAGAAGCAGGCTATCACGGAAAATGTCTCTGACTGCTGGGTTGCTTATAATTAGACGTAATAATTATTTCCAGATCTCATCAGTAGCTCACCTAGCCATTATCTCTCTTTCTGTTTTTCTTGGCAAGCGTTTCTATTTTTTTATTTTTTATTTTTATTTATTTACCATAAGGTACACAGTGGGAGTTGCACAGATTTACAATAGATGGCTACCCTTAAGTTAATATACGACTGACAAATTACATTCAAAAACTGAGCTACAATTATGCGTGCACTAGCTTACAAAATAAGCTAACTAAATCAATACATCATACTTCGAACTAAGAAATTAACAAAACTTACATACAAACAAAAATAGACTATGTACACAAAAATAAACATATTAGATGTGTTTGCAAAACCGAGAGAACAGAACTGAACTTTTTACTATTTTTATATATTTCCTAATTTCATTTTATATATTTATTACTACATATTGCGAACTTTGATTATATTCTAATATGTACAAACTTATTTTTTTATTTTATTTCATATAATTCATTTATTTTCTTCTGTTTTTTTCTTTTCTTTTCCTATTCATTAATGACAAACGCTCTTAGTTTAAGCGCACCCTTACAGTAATAAAATATATCATCAATTTGCTGTCTACTTTTAATTGCAATTAGTTGTTTAAGTCTGGACTCTTTTGCTACGTCACCTATGTATTTGTGAATGTACTTATTTCTCAGAGCTGTATAGAGTGGACAGTGGCACAGGAAGTGCTCTAAACTCTCCTCCTCCATGGTGTTACACATTGTGCATATGTCTTCAGTGCTCCATACATATCTATTACTTTTATAATATATATTTATTTTTTTTTCGTTACACATTCTCAGTTGGCTAATTATTGTTAACTTTGTAAAAGGTACATCATTCAGCAGTAAATAATTGCTGGTACGTTTAAGTCACAGTTAATGCTTTGAAATAGCGTGTTATAGGTAGAAGATTGTATTCTACCCCAATCATCCTGCCATATTTTTTTATTAAATTTTTCTGTTAACTCTTTCCGGGACTCTTTAAGTTTTTGGGGGCATTGTTCCAGCCACACCTGCTCGAATCCTAAGTCATACATGATTTTCTTAAATTGACTGACCCAGTTATAATTAACATCGTTAGTACAAGCTGAATCTACATCCAAAAGTCCCCGATAGCATCGTTTTTTTACTCTGTAACTGGGCATTAACAATAAACTGTACCACCAATCAATGGCTCTTTTAAATACACTACTACAAAGTTTAACTACATTACATTCTCTACGCACCATGTACCCTGGAGTGGTTAAAGGGACACCTAAAAGTTGTTTAAGAAATTTTACTTGTGTTTTCTCTATATGATCAAAATACCTAAGTGACCAAATTTCACTCCCATATAACAGAGTATTTTTTACGATATTATTATATAGAAGCATTTTTGCATCCCAGGGGGTACATTTTGTGCTTATCAAAATTTGTCTGACAGCTGCTATCGCAGCCAGACATTTGTTAGAAGCCATTTTGCTTGCTTGTAGAAAAAGCCCAGAGTTACTAAATTTAATGCCTAAATATGTAAAAGTCTTAACAATTTCTAAATTGGTATTATCATAACTAAATTTCTCGTTTTTCTTTCTTTTTCCTTTTTTTTGAAAAATTATCATTTTTGTTTTATTAATGTTAACTTAAAGCAAATTAAATAAGCAATACTTTTTTAGTATGTTGAGTTTTTTTGGGGCTTCAATGGGAGTATCTGAAATAAGCACGAGATCGTCGGCGTAAAACAGAACTGAGACACTATTTTTGTTATCAATATTCACACCGATACATCCGTTTTGTTCGAGAAAGTCCTCCATATCGGAAATATATATAGAGAACAAATATGGGGAAATTGTATCGCCTTGTAAAACTCCTTTGCTTACAAAAAAGGGTTCACTACATTCGTTCTCTATTCTAATTTTGGTTTGAGTATTATTATAAAGGCTGACAAGAAGCTGAATGAATTTCCTACTAATACCATAATTATATAGTTTCCTCCATAATATATTTCTGTCTAGAGAATCGAAGGCCTTTTCAAAGTCGACAAATGTGCAATACAATTTTCTCCTTTTATGTCTCAAGTTTATGCATATTAATGATGTCAGAGAGAAGATATTGTCTCTACAACTTCTTCCTCTTCTAAAGCCATTCTGGGTCTGGGTAAGCGGATTACCGTACTCTAACCAGTCAACTAAGCGATTGCTCAAGACCCGAGTAAACACTTTCGTCAGGTTATTCATTAAAGTAATGCCCCTATAATTATTTGGGTCCTCGGGGTCACCTTTTTTAAATAATAGAACCCTATAACTATCTCCTCAACTTTCTGGGACCTTTTCGGTATCTAGAATTTTATTAAACATATTATTAATAAGGTGTATGGTCTGTATAGGTAAATTCTTGAGAAATTCGATCGGTACTTCGTCAGGGCCTGGTGTTTTTTTATCTTTAAATTGTTTTAAACTATTTATTATTTCATTTTTGCTGAAATAGGCATCAAAAAACGGATGAATTACATCTGCAACCTTAAAATCGCATCTATTTCTATCTGGATACATATTCCGAAAATACTCATTCCATTCCTTTATCCCCACTTTATTTATATTTGTTTTGTTTGAATATTTATGTTTACGTACTACATCCCAAAATTCTTTTGAATTATTTGTATTGACTAGTTTTAAAATCAGTTCGCTATAGTATCTCTTTTTAGTTTCCGAAATAATCATTTTAAATTTCTTTTTGTCTTCTAAGAATGTTTGTTTTAGGTTGTTATCGAATTTATTTTTTTTAAATGACTTTAGTGACTTTTTCATTTGTAATTTCGCATTTTGGCATTCCAGATTGAACCACACTTTATTATGACAACTTTTCTGGTACGAATTATAATTTTTTTTTGTTTTCACTAAATCTAACTTATCCGCTGTTGTTTTAATATTTTGTAATAACATATCCCACATCATTTCTACAGACATATTTTCCAACTCTTCTAAACTAGGAAAGGAATTAACGTAAATTTTTAACTTCTCTTCATTCCATACTAGATATTGTTTTATACAATCTTTCATATTTCTATTTAACCTATCTTCCCCAACTCTAGAAATTGTACTTACTATATTATCAATATATAAAATGCAAGCAAGATGGTCGGATATTACAATAGATTCTGATACGATCATGTCCTTAATTTTATTAATTCCCTGAAAATTGGCCCATATTAAATCGACTGTGCTGCACCCATTGGAGCCTATAAAAGTAAAGTTTCCTTTCCGATCGCCCACACTTCTTCCGTTAACTAAATAAAATCCAACCATTTTCTTTAGATTAAAGAGTTCGGCGCCTCTTTTGTTTTCAACCTATCCGCGTACAATTCGGAATTTTCAAAAACATACTTTTCATCATTATCTAGTTCCCCTACTCTACAATTAAAATCCCCGCCAATATATATTTCTATGTCCGGAAATTTATTGCTAACTTGTAATAAACTGTCATAAAACATTTCCAATAGATATTCAATGTTGTCTGCTGGTCTGAAATATACACTTCCTATTACTATTTTATTGTTACATACCTCAATTTTTATAAATATCCAAAAAAAGGAAATCTCTAAGACTTCAAATTTAATTTCTTCCTTAATGTATATTATAAGGCCTCCACTTGGGCGGCCTTTAGATTTCTCCTTTTTTGCCTTGGCTATCACTTGATTATAGTTTTTCAAATAATTGGAGTTCTAGGATCATTGGTTAACCAGGTTTCAGATAAACAAACAACATCAAATGACTGAAATTCGATACATTCTTTCTTATCTAAATTGTACATATTATTAAAACCCTTTATATTTAGAAATGCTAGGGTTAGACACTTTTTTGAATAATACTCCGTATTATTAATAAATGTATTACCTTTTTTTGCGTTTTTACTATAACAATTTGTAGTTAATTGCTATTCAGAACTGGCAGCTGGGTTATAAGTTGCGGTTTTCTGTTTTTTCAACACTTTCTGCAGTTTATTTCGATCCGGGGTGTTCAGCCATTGGTCCAATTGGGTAATTTTAGGCGTAGAGGGGCGACTAGAGTCTTCTGTCTGTGATGTTTCCTTCTCACTACTTCTCCTTGTGAAACGTTTTTGCGGAGTTTTCTTTTTCTTCTGTATTACTTGAATATCGTCGGCATCTATTATATCATCATAAAACAACTTTCTTGAGTTGACGATAACATAATTATAACGCAGTTTAATGTTCACACCCTTTTCTTGCGCCTGTTTGTAATATTTATAAAGAACTTTCCGTTCTTCTCTTATCTCTTGAGGAAAATCTTCAGTTAATACAATACTTGTACCTTTTAAGTGGAATCTTTTGTACAAAATCTCATTTCTTTTCCTTTCGGACTCGAACTTCACTAAAAATATGGGTTTATTAGGATTGTTTCCAAGTTTTCGAATAAAACAAATATCTGATTCTAAACAGTTTGCTCTTAATTTAGTATTAAATACTTTTAATATTTCTGCTGACATATCGTTATCGGGATCGACCTGTACACCATATAACACCAGATTTTTAACGCGTATTTCTCTCTCTAATACTTTTATTTTCCACTTGTATAATAGTCCACTTCTACTTTTATAAGTCCACTTGCATTTCCAAAACCTGTATAGGGGTAGACTTTAGCGCCACTGGTCACATTCCGTAATGCGTCCAGGACAGTTTCTAGGAAAGGATTTTCTCCTGCAACACGCAGTAGTTCTTTTTCTTCCAAGGCGCTACAATTCTAAGTTGATCTTCTTGGCTTCCTCAATAGCGATCTACATCTATCCAGATTCTATGCAACCGTCTTCCAGTTCCTTACCTCCCATATTATTGCATATAATCTAATAATCAATTTTTTTTTATTGTTACACAGGAAGCAATAGTAAAGGCATCGCAAGCATTGAAATGTTGTATAAGTCTATGTAATTATTATAGACGTAAACACACATTTTCGGAATCAATTGGCAAGATGATCGTTAAAAAATCAAATTACGAACATGTCTCATCAGGTGATACTTCTTTCATAATTAGCTTTATCTAAGATTGTGCACCTACTTATTACGTAATTAAGGTTTTGGATAAATATCCATCAACAAGTAGTGATTTTTTGGAAATCGGCTCGAAAGATTTTCTTTAAACTTCGAATATTATTTATACACATAAATTACTTATCACTTTTATTTGAAACATTTTCCGGTTTTTGGGGGGGAGGGGTTGTTCCGTAGGGGGAACTGTAGCGTTGTTATGCTTTCCTCTAAAATACCATTCAAGTATAATATATAGTTTTACTGCCTACATAATATTAATAAAAATTAGAAACATTAATAGAATTCCAAATTTGAAGAAAACCGCGTAAGTGGAAATGCGTTTTTTACAGAATTATTTTTTTGAATTTTATTTATAATATATTTCTGAAAGAAAAAAGAAGAAAAAAAAGATTTTAGAGGAGGGATATGGGAGGTCAGTCAGTTGGTTTAATTCTTCCCGTAATACCCCTTTCCTCTTGGTACTGGGGGGTACTTTAAGGACCGTATACCCTTTCGGGTTTAGCAGTCCCCCGTTGCAAGCAACAGGATCGTTTAAGAAGAGAGGGATGTCACCATCATGGAGAGGCTGTTAGTGCAATACCTCTCCATGGCGGAAGTGCCTAGGCACACCCCCGCTTGACCCATTTAAGGGCAGATTGAGACACGCTGAACCAGCGCGTAAAGTGGTCACACTTCACTCCCAGAAGCTAGGGAAGGCACCCCCTTAGCAGGCTCTGGTGAACCGCGCACACTCAGCAAATGCGCTTTCACAGCTACGGGCTGGCACCGGTGTTTAATTTATATTGCGAGTCTCCTACCGCTCAACTCATGACTTCGATCATTGGATCATTGTTGCTTAAAACACGGCCACTACGAATCCAACCTCAATTGCAAGCTGTTTAATGTTAAATTTGCTCAAGCTTTCTTGATTTTTGAGACATAGAGCGCTCCACACATAAGGCCATTCAGATATACAAGTAAAATCCTCAGCACCATTTCTTATGGCCAACCTAAACTAAAGATTGTAACGTATAAAATTGTATTAATTTAGAGTAAGAGAAAATAAAATTCTGTTGTGAACCACTCATACAACTTTCTCTTATTGCAGTTTTCAAAATTGTAATTGATAAATTTATAGTTAGTTTACCAAATTTTAATGAAATTCGTCCAGTGTTTTATGGAGAAAATAACGAAAATGTAAAAAAAAAAAAAAAAACTGTTCAGTAAAGAAATGCACTTCCGGTTTTCTAAGGTTTTTTAAATTCGGAATTTCGGCAGTTTATTTCTAATTAATTTTGTCTAGATGTTAGAATTGTATAATCAACTATGATAGCACTTGAGCTGTGTAAAAGAAGAAGCAGAGAGATCCTGGATTTAAGCAGGTATCAGATTTGTCTGATAACGGGCCAGTTTACAGGGCACGGTAGGTTCAAGAAACCTCTGCACAAGGTGGGATTATTTGATTCGGAGCCCTTGTGTAGACTGTGTCAGGAGGAGGAGGAGGAGAAGGCCTCTCACCTGTTGTTTGGTTGCGTCGCAATCGGCAGATTACGGTACGAGATCTTCGGCACGTTGAGATCGGAGGAAATCATACTTCAAGAAGGACTGGTAGGGAAAGTCCTGGACCTCATGAAGAGGGAAGGATTCCTCTACTAGATATTAAGGGGTTGGCACAGTAAGCCTCAATGGGTAAGCTGCAGTGCCTGGGTTTGAGTACCCCCCTATGTCATTCTATTCTAATCTAAGATAGCACTTTAGAGGCTAACATAACCTTATCCTTACCCCAAAAGCCCCTTTAAATGAGTTTACCCTGAGAAATGTTTCAAACAAAAGTTGTAGCTTTTTATATGTGCAGTTCTTATACTTAGTGTAAAGAATATGTTTGGAGCCGTTTTTCGAGAAAATCACAAAAAAAAAACTGGAAAAAACGAAACACTCACAGGAAAATGGCATTTCCGGTTGAACGATTACGAAAAGCATATTTTCAGATCTCCTGGTTGGCTGTTTAACGAAATATTCAAGTTTGAACATTCTGCGATTTTTTTTGTAAAATATCCCCTTTTTCAAAAAAATTCCCCTTATTTTCAGATCTCCTGGTTGGCTGTTTAACGAAATATTCAAGTTTGAACATTCTGCGATTTTTTTGTAAAATATCCCCCCATCTATAAATTTGAAATGTTATATGCAGTTAGTTTAGTTTTTTTTGGTGCGCTCTACTGGGCCAAAATATAATAAGCACTGAAAAATGTTCTCGACCCGTCAGTGTTGCAATATGTCTATAGATTTTCGGGTATTGGTCATGAAAAAAAAATTCTAGTTAAATGTAAACGTTTCGATTATATTTCATAATCTTCCTCAGTACCTGTGGCAACAACAAAATCAAAACAATAAATATAAAAAAATTAATTTTATTTTCATGTAATATTTTTTATATTTATTGTTTGATTTTGTTGTTTATACAGGTACTGAGGAAGATTATGAAATATAATCGAAACGTTTACCTTTAACTAGAATTTTTTTTCATTGACCAATACCCGAAAATCTACAGACATATTATAATAAGCACTTCTATACCTGCCAAGGATGTAGATATTTACCCCTCCCCCCCACCAACTCTATAATTTATGTTAGGAGTGTTTAGAAAAATTCATCATTTTATATCTTAGATCAATAATTTTTTTTATTTTTTGTTTGTTACAGAAGAGATACATGCCGAGTTGTGTTATGCCGAAGCATTACTGTTGAAATCACTTTTAGCATTTATTGAGGACGAAACTTTAGTCAGTTTTATAAAGGCTGGGATTAAAATACGAACCTGTTTTAATTCGTATAAGTTAGTTAAACATATTCTATATTTTTTAAATATGTTAATTACATTGGCCAACAAAGTTCGAAACTTAAAATAAATTACTTCCAAAAAAAAAAAAAAATCAACTTAAAAAAATTAAGGTTTTTCGTAAACTAGTATAAAATTAATTTTTACTTTCCCTTACTCCTTTAGTTTTAAACAGGCAGGTTTCTGGCAGGGTTTTTTTTTTTTTGCATTAGCTTTCGCCATCAGCCATGTATCATATCTGGAAGATAAACTTCCACCGAAGCTGGCGCAAAATCCCGCCAGCGTACTCATATTTGCAATTACATGCATTCAAAAATACCTTAGTTCAAATAAATACATTCATTCGAAAAATTCACTCGTATAATTAAAACCTGCAAACTAAACGCTAAATATTCCGCTGAAATATGGGGTGGAGTACTCGATATTCCTCGCACCCCTATCCTTAAACTTAAATTAAAAAATATTTGCACTATTTACACTCATTCAAACTCACATTCATCTAGCTGCCGGGGTAGCCATTCTGGCAGGGTAGAATGTCATTCTTCCATTTATCGCGAGATGCTTTTAAGGGTTTCCATCACAGGTTTTCCTTTTGATAGGGTGTTGAAGACTTTTGTTTTTGATCACTCCTACAGAGTTAGGTTACCTTCTAGGGAAGATTGGATAAGCTTGGGTCCGTCTGATACCTGAGTATTATCTCCGGTGCTTCACGGACGGTTCCAGAATGGACGGTTGGTCTGGGGCTGCCGACTATTTTGAGACGAGAGACCACTTGAAGGTGCCTCTTGGTGAGTGGACAACTGTTTCCCAAGCTGAGGTCTATGCAATTCTTTGTTGTATCTTGGATGAGAGGGTACGTAACATTAACTTAAAGGGTGTTTGTATCTGCTCGGACAGCCAGGCTGCGTTGAAGGCGTTTAGTTCATGTGTCTTCACTTCCAGATTGGTGTTAGAATGTTCTAAAAGACTGAAAGAGCTTTCTTTTCTGAAGAATGTGCTTCTAGTCTGGGTTTCAGGTCACGTAGGAATTTTCGGAATGAAGAAGTGGATAGGTTTGGCAAATTGGGAGCCTCTCTCCCTTTCATTGGTCCCGAGCCTGCTGTTAGTGTGTCTTTTGGCACATGTCTGTCAGGCTTCCAGTCATGGATGGCCTCACAGCAAAGGATGAGTACAGTAGGTTGTCGGCAGTCTAAGATGCTCATTGCGGGTCCAGGCGGGCGGGAGGGTCCTGTATCTTTCACGGACCTCTCTCACAGGCATCTGTTGGCTTCCTCACTGGGCATTGCGGCTTAAGGAGCCTTCTCTATACAATGGGGCTCATGCCTGACCCCTATTTTAGAGTGTGTGAGACGGAGGAGGAAACACCCAACTCGTGACGGATTGTTTGGGCTGTGAGGAGATTTGCTTTAAGACCTTTGGCCGAAATAGGATATTGGTAGAAGATCTTAAGCTATGTCCTTTTGAGGTTCTGGTCCGATTTGTTCGGACTGTGGCAAAACTTAGATGGGTAAAACCTAGGCCTGGATTTTGTTCCAGACCCAGTAGTTGTTATTCTTTAGGGGTAGCTATAAGGGACCAGGGAGGCTTTGGATAGCGTAGGGTTTCGCTCTCCTCTTCCTTGAATAATAATAATAAATAATACTCCCTTAGTTAGAGGAATCGTGCCAGATTTCTAAACTGAATTTTTTTCGGAAATACGCGTTTTGAAGCCCCCTGTGTCCAAAAAAAAAAATGGTTTTCTAGAAAGTGGATATGTATGTGTGTCAGTATGTGTATGTATGTGAACAAGCATAGCACAAAAACGAAAAAATCGCAGAATGTTTAAAATTGATATTCTGCGTGGAGGTATCCGAATAGTCAAGTTTTTCTGTCAAAATTCTTCAACCATAATTAACTATGTAAATTGGTGAATATATCTCGGATCTCACCTCATCAACGAGGGCGGCTTTATCGTTATAGAGATCAGAGAATGGATTTTGTATTGCCACAAGAATTTTTTGACTCTTTCAAAAAAAAGGTTTCCTGAACCGAAGGCATGTGTCGAAAGAAGGCAAAAATTTTTGTTTAAAAATTTCGACATTTTTGCCTGTACTTAATGTATGTGTGCAAGGACTCTGGATCCTTGCAAAGATATAAGCAACTGGGATGAGGTATCTTTTGAGGTACAGGCTAGAAAGGTGGTGGAAAAAAATCAGGCATGACACAGTCAGGAACGCACCACAATAATGGCCAGTCTTATTGTGAAGTTAGCCAACATGGTATGGCACCTTTTATGCCATTTTGACGTCGCGCGACCCAATATAAAATTAATAATTGGTAAAAAAGGTTTACCTCGTCCTTAAAGTGAGATCGAATGTCCCGCTATTTCGGTACAAACATCAAGGTGATTTGCGGACATGTCATCTTGAAGACACAATGGACATACCTTGACTCGTCGTTAACCCGACGTGATGTAAATGTTTTTTGGAGATAATCGTGGCCCGGTCCAGCAATCTGAAACAGACCACGGGACACTCTATGGGGAAGTGTAGGATGGATCGTCCGTTTGTGTTAATAACTGGGCCCACCGTTTTCCCACGGTCTGCTGCCCGGTATACCTCTTTGGTGAATCTCTGAATGGTGACTTCTATCTGGCGCTTGGCTGTGCTTAGTGGAGCGGTCGGCTGTTTCGCCTTCACCCGCATGCCTGTCGGTCTTTGCCCAGGAATACACTGCAATACCACGTTATCTATCGTTTGGGCACCTGGTCCGTAATGAATTCTTCACGCACAGCCAGTACAGTGTATGCAACCCATACCGGAGCACGAAGCGGAAGAGATAGGCTGAATATGAAATGGAATGGCACAGTGAGTCAGTGATGCCTTCTCCAAAACGAAAAACCGGCGAGAGCTGGTGCGAGTTAGGACTGAATAGTCCAAGCTCTGTAAGCGGATGCCTTGACATCGTCTAGGTGATGTAAAGGCATCCGCGCTTTGGGAAGGTAAAGGTAAAGATTTATCAGAGACATTTTCCGTGATAGCCTGCTTCTTTTTGTGGTCATCGACCGGTTTCGGGCGTTCGCCCATCTTCAGATGCGTTTGTCAAACAGTGTGATAACGCAGTGTAAATAACCAGAATAATAAGATAGTATAGATAGTTAATAATAAAGTGAATCTCCCTCCAACACGGAGTTTAAGATTAGACCCCTACGTGTTGGATGTTTCCATTTAAAAAAAAAAAATATGCCCCCTTTAAAAACCCAAACACATGTTCCTTTTTCCGCTCAGGTATCACCACCCTACCCCTATTGACCTAGTTTTTAAATACATCTAAAAGACTAGTTAGTGTGTAAATTGAATTTGCTCTGTGCAAGCCTGTGTTATCACACTGTGTGACAAACGCATCCAGAAGATGGGCGAACGCCCGATACCGGTCGACGACCACAAAAAGAATCAGGCTATCACGGAGATGTCTCTGATGCTTTCCAGCTCTACGGAGCCAACCACAAAATGTAAAGATTTATTTTTACAATAAACTAATATCAACAAACTAAATAAATTTATTTATTTATTTTCAGAGAATGTAGTAACATATTAAAATCTAGAGATTGGTCCAATGAGAAACATGTTGTGCATATACAAAGCGGTGTACATGTTGGGATTGGTGCATTCAATTTAGTGAGCAGTATTAACAGCTTTTTCTTATATATATTTTAATTGATTCAATTTCTTAATAATTTTGAATGATAATTAGTTTATTTCCAATTCTTTCAGATGATTTCTTTATTGCCAAGTAGAATTATTAAATTATTAGAATTTATTGGATTCTCAGGTAGTAAGGTAAGTCCTCTTCTTTTTTACTTACACTTACTGAGTGTGAAAAGAAAACAATCTGCTGTGAAACACTCACACAACTTTCTCTTACTCCAATTTTCAAAATTATAAATTGACAAATTTTATAGTTAGTATACCAAATTTAATTGTCTAATAAACTGAAATAGCACTTTAGATGAAAAGCTACCCCCCCCAAACTCCCCTTGAATGAATTTTCCCGGAGAAATGTTTCAAATAAAAGTTGTAACTCTTTGTATGTGTAGTTGAAATAGTAAGTTTGAAGAAAATCGTCGGAGCTATTTCTGAGAAAAACGCAAAAAAGGAAAAAACTAGTAAAGTGGTACTTCCGGTTGAGGAATTTTGACAGATAACGTACTGTCAGATTCCATGGTAATACCTAAACGGAATATCAAGTTTCAACTTTCTGCGGTTCTTCGTTTTTGAGCTTTGCTGTTCACATACACACACACACACACACACACACACACATACACACACCATTTGCTAAAAACCATTTTTTTGGACTCAGGGGACCTCAAAACGGATATTTCCTTTGAAAAGTCGATATCGAAAATTTGACACGATTACAATACTTCCTCTTACTAGGAGTAAGAGAAAGTAAAAAAATTGGGAACACCGGAAAAATACTGTTCAGTAAAAACGCACTTCCGGTCACCTGATTTTTCTTCAAACTCGAAATTTCAACAACACATTTAATTCTAATTATTATTATTTTTAGATGATAGAATCGTGTAATAAACTGAAATAACACTTTAGAGGAAAAACCTAACCCCACACCTCCCTAAAAAAGTGCCCTTAAGTACATTTTCCCGTAGAAATATTTCAGATATAAATTATAGATCTTTGTATGTGTAATTGATATACATAATTTAAAGAAAATCTTTAGAGTTATTTTCGACAAAATTGCAAAAAAAAATGAGGAATAAAAGCATTCAGTAAAGTGGTACTTCCGGTTGGGGAATTTTGAGAGATAACGTACTGTCGGGGATCCCATTGTGATATACCTAAACAGAATATCAAGCTTGAACTTTCTGTGATTTTTTTTTGAGCTATGGTGTTCACAGACCATTTGCTAAAAACCACTTTTTTTGGACTCAGGGTACCTCAAAAACGGATATTTCCGGTGAAAACTGTATATCGAAAATTCGACGTGATTACAATACTTTCTCTTACAGCGATTTACATGGTTATAATTTACTTATTCTGTTCTATCGTAATTAAGGGAAAAGTAAGACTGTAAGTTATCTGTCGAAATTCCTCAACCGATAGTACCACTTTACTGAATGATTTTTTTTTCCCCCCACTTTTTTCAAAAAATTATTCCAACGATTTTTTTTAAACTTCACAGTATCAACTACACATGCAAAGAGTTATAAACTTTTATTTGATACCATTCTTCCGGGGGATAATTCATTTAAAGGCACTTTTTGAGGAGAGGTTGGAGTGCTATCTTAGTTAGTCGTACAATTCTACCATTTAAACAAAATTAATTAGAAATAAATTGATTGCCCAAAATTCCAAGTTTTAAGAAAATTAGTAAACCGGAAATGCATTTTTACTAAATAGTTTTTTTTTCTAGTTTTTGCGATTTTCTCAAAAAAAAACAAAAAAAAACACCGGATCTAATTTTGTCAAAATTTAGTGGGTATACTATTAAAATTTCTTTTTTTTTTATGGAGCATGTATTAAATGACCGACTCCCCCGATGGTCGCTGACCAGGTGGCAGTCTTTATAACAAATTTGCTAATAAAATTTGTCAATTATAATTTTGTAAAATTGTAGTAAGTGAAAGTTGTGTGAGTGTTTCACACCGGATTTTTTTTTTTTTTGGAAACTTGGATATATAAATTTACCTCCTCCCCCTCCCACAATATGGAATTATCTTTTAGCAATGATATTTTTACAGGAACTTGGTTTGAGTGAATTGAGAGCTGGTTATAAATTAAAAGAAGGTATACGACAGGTTTTGTCTGTAATGACGTTGTTAACCTATAATCTAATAGTTGTATATGTAGTCAGCCATGAAGAGGGCGATCTAGAATTAGCCAATGAGATTCTCAGTCACCAGTTAAAGGTATGTTCAATATATCTTTCTATACAGAGGGCGACAGTTTTATTATGTACCGCCCCAATTATCTAGGTAAGTACGCCAGATTAAAAAAAAAAATTAAATGGTTATTGAACAAGAAAAATCAGATTAATATTCTGAGGTATTAAATTTTTAATGAACGAATTTGCTGTCCACAAGAAACAGAGTAAACATTGATGGGCCAGTGGACCATCAAGATCAGTTCAACCATAGACTGCCCTCATGAGGAAGGGGTACTGTCACCCTACTGAGTGGAGCATGGAGGTTGACGAACTTATTCTTGCAAACTGACGGATCTTAGCTTATTTCTTGGATCTTGTAAAGATTATGGCGATGGTGTTATCATAATTGGTAGAGGCATATTGGAAGAAAACCTTTGGAGTATTAATTAGAAACGGGAATTATTAATTAGATATTACTGGTAAGTAGGTGTTTGTCTTCGTGAAATTTAATATTAATCCAACAAAACCACGATAATATTCTTTACTAGAAAGAAAGTAGGAGTATTAGGCTCATTCTTGGCCAGTTTAATTTCCTCTGATCCCCGCATATCCCGGCACCACCCATTCCAGCTGAACTTTAATGTGTCGGGATGGAATGATGTTTCCCTCTAAAGTGCTATTTCAGTTTATTATATAACGTATTATCCTAAATAATATTAATTAGAATTAAATATGATGTCAAAATTCTGAGTTTGAAGAAAATCGATTGACCGGAAGTGCATTTTTTTTTTAAGAAAAAGAACTTTTCTGCACCTGAAAATATCCGGTTTGCTGGATTTGAGCTGTGAGTATAAGAAGGGAAGTTTAAATAACCTAGCATTAACCTCAAGAGATATTTTCCATGATCAAACTGTTTTATCAAGATATTTTCTGATGATGGGTGAACGCCCAGAAAACCGGTTGATGACCATAAAAATGAAGCAGGCTATCATGGAAAATAACTCTGATGCTTTTCCAGCCTTGCAGACTCAACCATAACAATCTAGCATTAACTTGGCAGTATGCTCCTATGGAACAGACATTGTAATAATTGTCAGTAAAGCCACTCGTGCTATCATGGTGTTCAGGAGCTTGGTGCATAAAATTAGCGCTGTCCCCCCACCCCACCCCAAGTACCCTGAAATGAATGTATACCATGATGCTGAGGCCTTGATTATCATCACCTTTCAAGGTGGTGGCGTGGGGAGTAAAGGCCCAGTCAGCCATTATCAAAAAAACCCTCTGGGAAAGTACAAAGTTTTGCATGTTTATGCATGACGGGAGCAAATCAGGACTTGTCTCAGTCTCACACCTCTTCAGCTTGTGGTCGAAAATGGAGCTGGTCTCAGAATGTCCATGGATAGATAAATAGATAAATCATTTTATTTACAATAAATTTACAAAAATGTACAAAACTCAGGAGTGTCAGCTTTAGTAGCTATAACCTCCTAAAGGTAAATATATACATTATTTGAAGCCTAATTATATCAATGATTAGGGAAAAATTAAAAAAAACCCAAGCTATATGCGGCCAATTCTTTATAATACAGCGCTCCTCACTCTCCTGTGCCTGAGCACAACCCCCAAGTCATAATCCCCTATTACTCTGCAGAGTTGATTAGGGCTTAAATTACACCTGACAAAAAATTTCTCTGTGGCAACTCTGATATATTCTTGAACATAATCAATTTTTGTAGAAACGTGCAGGTCAAGGATTCGGGTATACCTGGGTGAGGAAGTTACCAATCTCAGAAACTTATTCTGCATCACCTGCAGCGAGGCGACACTGGATCGACATGCCAAGCTCCAAGAGGGACAGGCATATAATAACATTGGTCTAACCACTGTCTTGTAAAGCAAGAGCTTATTTTCTTGAGAGAGCTTGGACTCCCTACAAAACAAGGGAAATAACACACATATGGCTGCCTTTCCCCTAATGATTCTATCCCTTATGTGGTTAGCAAAGGTGAGCCTCTGGTCGAGAACCACGCCTAGATACCTGACAGTGGCATACCAAGGTATTGGTTGACCTCCGAAACTGACACGCCGATAAAACGCCGGCCTGCGCCTGGTGAACAAAACAGCCTCAGTTTTGGATGAGTTTATCTTAATTTTCCACCTACTGCAGAACCTCTCGACGCAGAGCATAGCCCTATCCAAACGGTTAACAATTGTATCCAGTCTCCAAGAGGACACATAAATAGCTATGTCGTCCGCGTAGAGGGCCAGTCTGACATCCCTAGGGCGTGGCAGGAGGTTAAAGTAAATGAGAAAAAGGACTGGTCCTATAATAGATCCTTGTGGAACTCCTGCAGTCACTTTGTGAGGTTGAGATAAAGCCATATTGTGAGATACTCGAAATTCCCTATTATTAAGGTAAGAGTTAATCACCTTAATAATATAAGGAGGGAAATTATATTCCATCAGTCTAGAAACCACTCCGCAGTACCATACAGTATCAAATGCCTTTTGGATGTCCAACAAGATCATACCCGTATGTTTGCGCTTTAGGATTCCATACGGTAATGTGACTTCCTAAAGTACTTAGCAACCCTCCAAAAGGAAGAGTTTTGGGGGTCTAAGTTAGCAAGGAAGCTTTTCCACTTACTATTTCGCCATAACAAAACTTGCTGCTTAATGATGTGTTGTAATCGATTCAGTAATGATTTTAAGTGACTTGATCTATGTTTTTGAAATAAGTGCCTAATTCTGTTTTTTAAGCGTATTAACGTTTGAATATTACATGGAAGATATAAGTTAGAGTCTAGACAGTACCGGGGATAGATTTAATGGCAGCATCTTCAATAATATGAGTAAATGCTACACATTCATTCTCGATGGAGACTGTGTCATTTAGTTGAGTATGAACTCATCTATCTACTATTAATCGTTTGTTTGTATAAGTGCCAGTTAGCATTCTTGAAATCAAAAACTGCTGTAGGTTGAATCTTAAGAGGACTATCGTTAATCTGAAAAGTGATTGGATTATGATTACTAGACAGAATAGAATGGCTTACTGGGGTTGAGAAATTCGATAAGTTTTTAATTATGGATATATCGATAATAGAAGGACTATAGTTAGCTGGGGGAAAGTAAGTAGGTAAATAGGGTGTGTTCAGGATAAAACTGTGCTCTAATGATAAATCTAGCAGATGTTCACCTGCACTATTATTGTTGCTACAACTCCAAGCCACGTTTTTAGCATTAAAATCCCCTACAAGTATAACTTTATTACGCAGAGCGAGTAGATCCAATATATCTTTGTCGTACCATTTCTTGTTAGGGGGTCTATAACACGAGACAATGAGCACAGGCACAGAAGCGAAGTACACTTCAATTGCAATGGCCTCGACAGAAGCAAGTTGAGGCAGTGACACCAATGCATGCTTGACATTACGCCTCACAGCAATAGCCACACCGCCACCCCTCCCGTTCCTATCTTTTCTGTATAAAGTATAACCATTAAATTTTATTTTCTTATTCGATGCAAGTTTAGTTTCGCTTAAGACACATACATCAATATTCATATTAAGTAAGGAATGAATTAATTCATCTTTTTTGTCATAGACAGAATTAGCGTTCCATTGAAGGAGTTTAAGAAATTTGGAAGTACAATTCATCCGAAAAAAGTGAAAATATACTCTGCTATTATAACTAACTTTGATAAATTGTCAGGAGCAGATTTTATTTGTAGCAGAATGGATTTGATTTTTAATATTATCTTATTAAAATTAAAAGTCTCTTTCAAATATTTAAACAACGAGAATATTGAAGTGTCTTCATTAGCTGAAGTTGTCAATTGTTGCTGCTTCTGGTTAGGGCCCCAGCGAGTAGAGGAAGTTGGCAGTTGACTAGGAGCATTGTTATTATTTTTGTTTAAACTTGGAAAATGTGCTGAATCCAGCAGTGAAGGTGGATTGGTTGTGGCACGAAGAGGGTTACGATGTTTTTTCCTCGCCTCTGCTGCGACAATAACTGGACATTGATTACTTGAAGATCTGTGAGTCCCACCACAATTAGCATAGTTCAAGGAGGTCTCGGCATTCCCTTGGGGACACTCTTTAGTCTCATGACTGCAAGCGCAGTGCTCACACTTTGGGGTCTTGAAACAGTGCAGAGCCAAATGGCCAAGGCTTTGACATCTGAAGCATCTTATTATCATATCCTTAGTTTTGTACTTTTGCCAGTGAACACGACAACAAGCTATAGCACGTACGTTAAGAATATCCTTAATGAGTACACCTTTTTTAAAGGTAATAGCAAATACTGGCAATTTACTGCTACAGTCAAGGTCTTTTTTGTAGAATTGCTCTACCTTCTCAATTTGTAGCCCCTGGCGGGCCAAATCTTCTTTAACTTCATCAGGAGTTATGGCGGAGGGTAGATAAACTACCATTTTAGGTCCAAGCTCAGTTTTGGGGGTGTAGGTATGGAATTCAATTCCAGCCTTCATAACATAATCTTTGAAGAAAGTATAATCGTGCATAGTCTGTGTATACACAATTATTCTGTCTCTTTTATGTTTAAATTCAATTTTTCCTGTTAACTTCGAGGTGATTAAACTTAATGAACGTGTGTGGTTTTTAAATTGAGAATACATTACAATTGGGGGCATCTCAAATTTAATTTTAGGCAAAAGTTTGTTTTTTTTCTGAACAGTAGGAAAGGATTTATCTGTGTTTGCGTTATCTTCATCGTCTGATAGAAGCTCATATTTATTAGAAATAGGTACACCAAGTTTTAATGTACTAGGGCTAGTTACGGCTTTTCTTTTCTTATTTGCATAGGAAATCTGTGTAAAACCACTTTCCTCAGGTGATTGCTGAGAGGTGGTGTCCATACTGTCATTAATCTGACTTATGTAATCGGCCGGCGACTGGCCACTACTAGTGGAGCACTTGTTAGTCACAGTACATGTAGTAGTTAGTGGGGTGGGAGCATTATTACTCCCACCACTAGCCAACACCCACTCCAACTCGTATCTCACCTGACTGCTGCGTGATCACCTCAAATACTATTGTTTATAGCAGTTCGTATGTCAAAAATAGAAAAATAGAAAATTATTTTCACTACTTCGCTGTCAATAACGTATTCTTTTAACTAAATTAGAAATGTTCATAAATGAGGTTTAATCAGATAACTATCTATAATCACTCAAAATAATTGATACAATGACGGATAAGATGTGAACAGTTTGCCGTTCAAAGGCCAACTGAGAATGTCCATGGAGGGTACCGAAAGGGAAAGGTGCATTGGCACAAGGGAGTGTGGTTATCCCTATCTGCCAGCTTTCTCCCCACTATATGGGACTCCCCTAGGGATGGAATGATTTAAGGAAGTACAGCTTTTTTAAGAATTTTTTTTTTTTCGAAGTTGAGTAAATTGCAATAAGAGAATGTTGTTTGAGTGTTTAATAAGTGATCTTGTTTTTCTTTCTTCTAGTTATATCCAGATGGAGCATGGTTTTTATACTTTAAAGGTCGCCTAGAATTTATGAAAGGAAATATAGCTGAAGCAAACGAATGGTATATTAAATCATGGCGTTCGCAGACAGTATGGCCGCAATTTCATCATCTATGTTACTGGGAGCTCATGTGGACAAATAGGTAACATCAGGTTAGACTTCGGTTTTACTCAGATGTATATAATTGTGTAAGTGAACAAAATAACTCCCCCCTCCCCTAAAAGGACACTTAGTTCTTTTCATTAATAAATAACATTTATTGCAATAATCTAAACTCGGGCAATGCTAAGGACCCTGATATAGCGTGGGTCGCTTGTCGAATGGCATCCCATTCTTCTTGTAGGGCAATGTGGAAAATGTGCAGGCCAATAGATCACATACATACCGACTTGCTCCAAGAAGCGGGTGACAACTCTAGCTATGTGTGGTCTGCATTTCGTTACCATGAAACTGTCGCTCCCGATAAATGGAGCGAAGCGGTATGAATGCCTCTAGAAGAACTTCTTCAACATACCTAGCAACGGTCATCGCAGCCATTTTCAACAACAATTAACTCATTGCGGGACTCCAAACTTATCCCTGCCCACACCGGATTTTATTTTCCGGATGCCGGCAGTGCACTGACAAGGCTCCGGGCGCTAAATGACCACAGATGTTGACGGGCCTTAAATTAAAAAAAAAAAAAAAAATCGACCGTCTGAAGAATTCAGACCAAGTCGCGATTCATCTGTAGAGAGAACAGCACCCCATTACGTCCAATGAAGATGCCGATTGGCAATTAGCTAACCTGCTTACATGATGATTCCTGGTTAGTACTGGTCCTGATATTGGTCTACTATTGATGTAGGTTCTCGCAGTAGTAAAACTAAGTAACAAAATTCAATTAAAATATACCATTTTTAATTGTATTAACTTTTTAATTTGTTTTAGTTTAATTCAAAATTGGTCAGAAGCTTCGCTGTACGCATCCTATCTTATTAAGGATAGCAATTGGTCTAAAACAATATACGGCTACCAGAAGATGTCTGTGCTGCTGATGTTGGACAGTCTGACACCTGAACAAGAAGTACAACTGGAAATGCTTACAAAGTATGGATGCCAACTTAATATCTATGTCTGGTTGCGTTTAAATGATAGGGTCCGCGTGGTTATGAGCATGGACTTGTAACTGGGTGGTTCCTAGTTTTGAGTCCTCCATATAACTGGCAATTTTTTTTTATTTAATTAAGGCGCATCAACATCTGTGGTCGTAGTGGTTGGTTCCGCAGAGCTGGAAAACATCAGAGATATTTTCCGTGATAGCCCGCTTCTTTTTGTAGTCCTCGAACGGTTTCGGGTGTTCGCCCATCATCAGGATGCTTTTTGTCAAACAGTATGATAACATACATTTGCTCTGTGCAAGTCTATGTTATCGCACTTTAACTAAAAGCATCCTAATGGTGGGCGAACGCGGAAAATATCTCTGAAGCATCTATGGTCATTGGCGCCCAGAGCCTTCTCAGTGCACTGCCGGCCTCCGAACAGTGTACTCTCGTCACAGACAACACTGTGCATCACCGGACAGTCAACTGTAGAGGCTTCTTGGAAGAAGAAATCTAAAGGCAGCACAGCTGGACTCGAACTCGGGTCCCCGTGTGGGTGCCCAGTACGCTAACTATTCCCTTCTTTACTGTTAAATTTATAATACTTGAAAGAAAAAGTTAGATTAGATTGATCATAGGGTGGGTCCCCGATTCCATGCACTGCTGCCAGTAGAGGCTTATTGTGCCTACCCTAGGGGTTTCTAGTATGAGAAACCTTCCCTCTTCACTGAGGGCTTTCCCAAGCAGCTCTTTTTTGCGCTGTTATCTTCTCTCGTCTCAATGTGCGCGATGGTCTGATAAAGTAATTTAGCGATTGCAGCACAATCGAACAACAGGTGCGAGACCGTTTCCTCCTCCACCTGACATGGTCTACACAAAGGTTCTGAGCTAATTATCTCTACCTTTGTAGTTGTTCTTTGAACCTGCCATGTCCCGTGAAAAGGCCTGTCACCATATTAATCTGTTAAATTCCTGTTCCATATTCTTGTTCTTGTTGATCTTGTTGTGTCTAGCGCCTGAACTTAGTTTCCAGATTGTGTTGTACTTCCTCAAGAGCCAGTCTCTTGAAATTTGCTCTTATTATTATTTGTCTGTCAGGAGGGAAACCCTACGCTATCCAAATTCCTCACTGGGCCCATATAGCTACCTCAAGAAAAACAACAACAAGCCGGGTCTATAACAAAAATCCAGACCCGGATCTAATCCATCTAAGATTCACCGCAGTCCGAATAAATCGGACAATAACCTTAAGCGGAAATAGCCTAAGCTCTCCACAGACATCCCTGTTCCGACCAAAGTCCTGAACCTAATTTCCCCCCAACCCAGGCAATCAGTCATAAGATGGATGGGTGTTTCCTCCTCTGTCTCACAGACTCTACAAATGGATCCGGCATGAGCCCCATTAAGTAGAGATGTCTCCTTAAACCACAATGTCCAGTAAGAGATCCAACCAGATGCCTGAGAGCGCTCCGTGAAAACACAGCAACGTCTCACCAATGGCCTTGTCCGGACCCCCGATGAGCATTTTGGACTGCCGAAAACCAACTGAGCTCATCCATAAGGATGGATGCTGTGAAGCTATCCATGTCTGGAAGCCTGACAGACATGTGGCAGAAGACACGCCAACAGGAGCTCGGACCAATGAAAGGAAGAGAGGCGCCTAATTTGGCAAACCTATCCACCTCCTCATTCCCATTCCCATGTGACCTGGCACCCAGACTAGAAGCACATCCTTCAGAGAAGAAAGCTCTTCCAGTCTTTTAGAACATTCTAACACCAACGTGGAAGTGAAGACACATGAACTCAGCGCCTTCAGCGCAGCCTGGCTGTCCGAGCAGATACAAACACCTTTTAAGTTAGGGTTACGTACCCTCTCATCCAAAATACAACAAAGAATAGCATAAACCTCAGTCTGGAAGACCGTGGTCCATTCACCAAGAGATACTGTCAAATGATCTCCGGTCTCAAAATAGACCGCAGCTCCAGACCTACCATCCATTCTGGAACCGTCCGTGTAACACCGGAAGTAATTATCAGGTATCATGCCAGACGGACCCAATCTTGATCAATCTTCCCTAGAGGGTAACCTGACACTGTAAGAATGCTCGAAAACAAAAGTCTTCAACATTCTATCAGAGGGAAAACCTGTAACAGGAACCTTCAAAAGCATCTCGCGATGAATGGTAGAGTGACCATATCGCTTATCCCTGCCAAAAACCTGCCTGTTTAATTCTATAACAGGCTTTCATTGCCATAGTTTTCACCTCTACAAAGAGCGGTGGAATTCCTAATAAAGTCTCCATTGCAGCTGTAGGCGTGGTCCGCATCGCACCGGTCACCGCCAGACAAGCCAAGCGTTGAATATCCTCAAGCAGCAGTCTAGCGGATCTTATCTCAATGCGACGCCACCACACCACAGCCGCATACAACAACCTAGGTTTAATAACCATACCATAAATCCAAAACATCATCTTGGGAGTAATCCCCCAATTTTTACCTACGATTCTTCGACATTGCCAAAAGGAAATAATTGCCTTTTGATGCTGTGCCTTAACATGTTCCGACCAATTTAATTTACTGTCAAGAACCACCCCAAGAAACTTCACCGATTTGCAAATCTGAACAGAAGTTCCTAATAACCTAGGAGGTTTTAATCCTACGATCTTCCTCTTATTAGTAAATAAAATCACCTGGGTCTTACTGGGATTAATTGAAAGACCCTTATCCTGAGTCCAATCATATACCATGTTGAGGGCACTTTGCATTAAGTCTGAGATAGTAGTCAGACATCGCCCCATCAATAAAATAACACCATCATCGGCATATGCCTGTACATAGAATCCCGATGAATTCATCCTGGTTAACAGTTCATCCATGACAGCACACCATAGCTTTGGTGAGAGACAACCACCTTGAGGACACCCTCTCCCCGCTCCCACAACACAGTGCGCATACCTATAGAAGCCTGTATAACTCTACTCCTTAAATAAATACCTATCCAGTTAATTAAAACTGGTTGTATACCTTTTCGACCTAGGGAATCTTCAAGAGCATCAAACGATACTCTGTCAAATGCCCCTTCAACATCAAAGAAGCACCCTAAAGCATATTCCTTTGTCTCTAGAGCAGATTCTATCCTACCGACCAGACAATGCAAAGCAGTCTCTGTCGATTTTCCTACTGTATAAGCATGTTGGTTTGGATGGAGTGGATGATCCTTCAAAGGACCATCAGTAATATACCTATCCACCAACCTTTCCAAAGTTTTTAGAAGGAAAGACATAAGACTTATAGGTCTAAATGCCTTAGGGTCAGAGTAGTCACTTCTTCCTGGTTTAGGAATAAAGACCACCCTAACTTCCCTCCAAAATGTTGGCACATAACCAAACATTAAACAACCTTTAAAAATCCTTATCAACACCTTCATCAGTACATCTCCACCATTTTGTAGCTGACAGGGATAAACTCCATCAGGACCAGGAGACTTAAATGGTGAGAAACTTTGCACTCCCCAAACCACTCTATCCATAGTAACTACCTCGTCCACGGTAGCCAGGTCACTAGGTTCTAGATTCCTTCCACCAACCGCAGGCGAAGCAGTGCTGTTTATGTTTATGTTATCCGGGAAATGGGTATTAAGCAAGAGCTGTAATGTCTCCATTTCTCCTCCTGTAAAGGAACCGTCAGGATATCTTAAAGTACCCAACTGACAATCCTTATCCTTACCAAGAATCCGTATCAGCCTAGATTCTCTTGAGTCGAATTTAGACCCTCGCAAAACGATCTCCAAGAGTTTCTCTTAGCTTTCCTTAAAGCATATTTATATGCTTTTTTAAGACTATTGTATCGGTTAGGACAGCCTTCCTGTAAGAGCCCCTAACTTGTCTTCTTAGCTTTTCTAACGAAGATGACCACCAGGGGTTCCTACTACCACTAACCAACTTGGGAGGACAGGTCTCTTCGAATGAAGACTTAATGTGTTCATGTAGAATACCAGCCTCTCTTTCCAATTCAGTAATATCACCAAGAGCACTTGACTGGAAAATCATTCTATCTCGTAGAAGTCTAGAATAAGAATTCCAATCCGCTCTTCTGGTGTTCCTATATGTAGCCATGGTGGTTGGTTCAATCCCCAGACTAAACCTAATAATCCTGTGATCAGAAATAGAAGCTTCCGAACTTACCCTCCAATCTCTAATCAATTTACTAATATTCCTAGAAGCATGAGTAATGTCGATAATTTGTCTTCTCATCCTAGTTACAAAAGTGGGTTCAGAACCTCTATTCACAAGATCCAGCTCAGTACCCATCAAGAAGTCTATGACCGCACCCCTATTATTGATGTCGCTGCTGCCCCAGACAACATGATGTGCTGGACAGCACACAGCATCACAACCTATAATTATAGGTGTGTTGCTGGACTCCGTAAACCGTACGAAATCTACTAATTCCTGCGGAGGGGGAGAGGGATGATCATAGGGGAAATAGGCCGAGGCCACCACCACATCAAGACGTCGGCCACCAATCCCCAAGCAACCCTCACCGCCACCAGATCCCTAGAGCAAAACTGTCTGAGCAGAACGGCGCCGACATCTCTACTAACGCAAATACATGCCCTAGGAGTGTCCCCGCCACCGCAACAAACAGCCTGCCATTGACCGCGCTCAAACCTCGAACCAATCCTTTATAAGCATAGGGTTCTTGGATAAGTGTAAAATATGTATGCAACCCAGCAATAGAGCGGCACAAATTAGCCGTGGCATCTTTGCTATGCTGCAAGTTAACCTGAACCATTTCTACCCTGTCAATCATAGTAATAAGTCAACTAATGTAAGAAATGGAACTTGTGACAAACTTGATAGCAGGCAGGAACAAAAATAAATAAATAATAAAATAAATAAATAAATAAATATAAATAAATAAATAAAAATAAAAATACCTGCCTTACATATCTTTCCTTTTTCCTTTGACCACGTTTCAGAAATCGCCGCAGGAGGACAAGTCCTCCGCGGCTCCTCCTGACACGTTCTCCTCCAGAAGCAAGCCTTCCCTGCCTCTGGATATTTTTCCAGATTCCCACCCATTAGTGCATCCAGGCCCTGGTCACCCGGCTCTGGATGTACAGAGGAATTACCCCCACCACCGGTGGCCCCCTCCTCTAAGGGGCCCCCGGCTGACGAATTTAAAATTAAAAACATATAAATAAAATTAAAAATTCATCTCCAGAGCTCTCCACCCTCCACGGAGCCTCACAATTTGGGACGCTTTGAAGAAGCGCCAGAGCTACCCTAGAGATATAGCGCCCAGGGATTGTGAACCATGGCCCACAATACCCGGGAGCTCACCCATGCGTTCTTTACGCTAGCCGATTGACCAGAGCTGGGTTAGGCTCTGGCCGCCTGTTTAGTGGAGTCAGGAACCAAAGTGGTGTGTTGGACTGCAAGGCACGCCGAGGGAACTTGCCTCCAGCGAGAACCTGCGCCCTCAACCACCAGGATTTCCCTTCCCCACGACACAGGTATCCACACACGGCAAACATGTGGGTGGCACCAGCACGTGCCACTGGCGTGTAAGAATGTAATTGTTTAAGTGTACGACGTTTGAGGCGTTTGAGTGTAAGTGATGCAGCATGAACCTCCACAGAGGCTCCGCAACAAAAGAATTCGCTGCAAGAGATTCAGGCCGCACATAAATTATGGCGACCCAAACAGGGGCAGAAAAGTTTCTACCAACTCACACTCCTGACGGGGCACCGCTGCACTTGTTAGTCTGTAATTGTAGCTGAGGTACGTGGGGGTGCTAGGTTCCCAAATAGCCCGACGGCTACCCTCTGCGTTCGCCCACCAGCTTGGCCATCCACGCTTCCACAAAAGTGGGGCGCAGATGTTTCCAGAGCCGCGACGAGGACGCGCTGGTTGGACTTGAATGAGGTTCTGCGACATAATATCCGTCTCTAGAAACATAGGGAAGTGTTTCACCCTATGTGAGTAAAAATACTCCCTCAAACCATTTGGCTCCGAAATTTGCACTTACTGTCGCTTTAGTTATACTTAGGACAGGTTGTGGACCCTCAGAACGGCTTATTAGCCCCATTCCTGGTCAGATAGGTCGGGCTACTTCGATTCCTCTGATCCTCGCATGTCCCGGCCACCCCATTCCAGCTGAACTTAGTGTGTAGGATGGAATTATTATTTTCCTCTAAGGTGCTACTTGAATTTATTATATAATTCTATCATCTAAATAATATTAATTAGAATTTAATATGTTGCCAAAATTCGGATTTTTTTATTAAATTGTATTAATTAGAATATGATCAAACCGTGTTTGAGTGTTTCACACCAGTTTTTTTTTTTAAATTTTATTTCTACATAAACAGAATTTAATATTTTTTTTTTATTACTTGCAGATCGATACCTGAGTGGAGACAAAGGTTTGCTGGCAAATCAATACCTATGGAGAAATTTTGTGTACGGCGTTGTGAAAGATATATATTACAGAAAAAATATCTAGTATTGCCGGCAAAATTGAATTAATCTATGTATGGAATTTTTTCACATTTTAGGAAACAGGGTATGTGATTTATTCAGGGTGTTTACAATTTGATACTGAGAGCTATATCGGAATTTGACAGAGGCAAATGTATGAATAATTTCATATTTTAATATTAATTATTTGAAAATAACATAAAAAATATAAGGCAATGGCCAGGGGAGTTTTTTTTTTTAAAAAAACAAGAATTCTTTATTGCTCTACTTTTCGGGTACTCTTAGTGGCCCTTCTTCAGGAGCTCTGCAAAATTGATTCGGAGAAAAGGTACATTATTGTACAGTATTATAGTGAAGAAAAGATACTTTTTGTTTTGGAGGGTTCTGCACTGCGACCATTTGGTGATCTTTTGTAACCCCTCTGCCGGAGCAAGCTCCTCTCCAGGTTGAGCTCCCTAAGGAATCCCAAGATCCTGGAGGGTTTAGGGTGGATATTTCCTCCTCCCCTATCTGGTAACGACCCAGGCTATTAAATCTTCTTTGGATGACTGCACCGCAGTCTGTGAGGAGATGTATCGGAGTTTCCTCCATCTCCCCACAGAATCGTGCCATCGTTTTCTAGGCCCAGCTTCCTCCGGTGTCCCCCTGAGTCTGCAGTGCCCCACAATAAATCCCGTAAGAATATATATCTTATTCTTGCTCAGACCGATGCAGGCCTTCAACCTTTCCTGGTTATAACCTCCCAGACAGATCTTGGCCTGCCTCAGTCCCGGGAGAGTGTTCCAGAGACGAGCTCTTTTCCCTCCTCCTTCTTGATTTCTTCCAAAAATACTTGGTCGCTGACTCCGCAAAAGAGAGAGGAGATACAGCGCCTTCTTTTACCAGGGTGTCGGCCACCTCATTACCTTCCACGCCGACATGTCCCGGCACGCAGAATAGGGTGACTTTATTTCCTCTGCCTTGGTCGTTAAGCTTATTTAGGCATTCCCAAACCATTTTAGAACTGATAACATAGGAGCTCAGTGTTTTAATGGCAGCCTGACTGTCGGATAGGATAACTATCTCCTGATTCCATTATCCCCTATCGAGGTTCAACTGAACACACCTTCCAATAGCGTGAATTTCCGACTGGAAGATGCTGAGAAACGTGCCCATGGGTTCCGACTGTTTAGTTCTAGGCCCAAACATCCCTGCCCCAGTTCCTTAGAGGGTCTTAGACTCATCTGTATACCACTTTGTGGCATGCTTACTAATACTGGCTAGGGTGGATCCTTTGCTCCACTCCCTTTTCGTACTTAGCTTCGAGGAAAAATTTCTAAAGAAACTATGATTTCTTTAGTCCTTCCTTATCCCTAGGAGGTCCTCCAGGGGAAGGGAACCGACAGACTAGTGGAATGTCCGCCCCCTAGAGCTTAGCTCATATCCCCTCACGCCCTCTCTAGAGATTCTGAGGAGGGCTCCCTTCGCCACTCTTTCCACCACCAGCTGATGAACCAGAATAACCTCAATCCCGGCCGTGGGACACGTCTTCAGAAAAAGTGCATAGATTTATAACAAATAAAAGAAAAAAAATTAAATTAAAGAAACATTAACAGAACAGATTTAGATAAGATATTAAAAACAAGAAATTATAACACAGAAGTGATTGATAGTCAATTAAATGAAATGATATTAACAATAAGAGAAAATAAAGAAGAAAGATAGCGTTAGGGTAGGAGAGGAGTGCACGTTGAGAATGTTAAGATTAGAAATGAAAGAGTATTTTTAAGAATTTAAAAATAAGAAACTGTTAAAAGTTGGTGGGGGATAAGAAATATGTTTACAGTGAGGCGCGGTAATTTCAAATTTGGAAGGAACAAATTACTGGTGAGTAAATGTTAATCTGTTCTGTTAATATTTCTTGAATTTGTTATAAAATCTATGCACTCTTTCTTCACCATATACTGTACAATAATGTACCTTTACTCCGAATAAATTTTGCAGAGCTCCTGAAGAAGGGGCGCCAATAGTACCCGAAGCGTAGAGCAACAAAGAATTCTTTTTTTCTTTAAAAAAAAACTTCTCTGGCCATTGCCGTCATCTCATTATAATTTTAAGGCTTGACGTATCGGAAAACCATTTTATTTATAAATATAATACTTTTCCGATCATTTGAATCTTATTTTCAATCAAATTAAACCATTATTATTATTATTATTATTTTTTTTTTATTTTATTTTATTTAAGGCGTC
>JAAEAF010007291.1:0-43868 GCA_011037195.1 Triatoma infestans
ACTGTTTCTAATGTTTCTGTTACACGAAGTCGCGCCACTCGCCAAGTGGCGCGCCACAGTCGACACTGCGCGACTCGGTGAGCCACTAGCCACACAGTCAACAAGTATATTTAGTACGGTGCAGTCACACGGACAGCTGTACAACGGCGACTTGTTATTATGGTTCGGGAAGAACGCGGCATTGAAAATTTTATTTTTGAAATAGATTTTCTTTAAATTGAGCAATAACATAAATATCAAGTGTGAGGTTACATGTTGGAAATTTCTAACTTATGGGAGTACTTGCCCATGATAGGTACTACTTCAAATGATTACTTACCAGACGACTATAAAATACGCCAGTAAAACTGTGAACAAACACTAGGAACATTTTGAAATCTAAAGTCACAGATTTCTCAGAGCACAAATATGTCAGAGCCATGCATTATTGTTCACTATTGGAGAAAATTTATATTTCTGAAATACAAATATACAGTTTCATCCCAAATATATGAATATTTATTATTTTATTGCAAAATTTATTTATTTTTCTTTACTTTTTATTATTACAAAAATTTAGCTATAAATTTAATATTTTGTTATTATTCCAATTTATCACGTTTTATCTTAAAACTCTACATTTGCTAAGTATATACCGCATTTAGTACGTAATACATAAATTAGTTAGTATTTCATTTTAAACAAGTGGCTTTTATAGTATTTCATTTCAAACAACTGGCTAGCAAAGTTGCGAATGAAGTGGCCCGTAAATGGAGACACGCCACACGTCTGGCGCGACATAAGTCGCTACGTCTGACAGAAGCCAACTACACAGACAGCGACGCGACGCGATGCGGCTAAACGCGACATGTAAACACATAGAGAGCGGTGCGACATGGAACTAGAACCAATAAGACTAGCCAGTTTACACTATGGCGCAATACTTTACTTTTGTGCGACAATCCTTTTAAATTAAAAACTTTACAATGTTGTGTTAAAAGGGAATGGATAAATGAGGTATGTGATGGGAGGGGAAGTGTACGGAGAGTACCACCATTTATTTCCCAAATTAAGGGCATAAGGAACTATTAGTCCTCTGTTCCTGTGATGTATGTGTTTTGATTGCCAATTCGGTTCTCGTGAGAAAATTTCATTAATTTATTAATAACTCACCATCCATCTCGGCTACTGTACACACACTGCTGTCTCTTCAGGTCGCTTGTAAAAAACCAAACTGATTTGTTTCAGAGGTTGTCGCGCAAGATCGCGTCGCTTCGCTTCGCCTCGCGCTCTGTGTATTTTATGCCATATTTTTACATATATTTGATAGCTTCGCTCATAGTCGCATCGCATCGCGTCGCGTCGCTGTCTGTGTACCCTAAGGCGTAGATAATATCATAGGTTAGAAAGGAAGCCTCATATCTTAGTTTTCGCCAAGAAATCAATAAAATTGTATTCCGGTTAACGCGATTATATATATATATATATATATATATATATATAAATGTTCAGTCGCGGCACCTTTGAGGATTAAGTCCTCATACTGCCTCTTTATATTTTTATTTGTATAACTCTGTATATCGTGTTTGTATTTTTAATCCCTTGCTATTTCCAAAAACATTATTTCCTTTTCATTTCATCGCTAGCTTGGTTCTCATGCTTCCCCGCATTTTCCCATTATTTCTCCTTTGGTGGTGGGATTGGCGGCGCCTTTTATGTAGCGGTGTTTTGCCCCTTCTTACTTTCCCACACCCTTAGATATCCTCTATACTCTTTATAAAACTACTTCACTCGCTCACTTGATTTTGACGAATAAACTCCGCCAAATTTTGTTATCGCGCCTCTCCAGTGTATTAAAAAGTGTTTATAGCCAGTGCGCACCGGCAAAGTGTTTCTTCCTTATACTCGCCAAACAATAACATTTAAATTCAGCATTTTTACCCTTTAAGCATGCCTTTCGCGCCTCTCCAATGTGCCCGTACCGAGTTTGTATATAACTTCATAGGAAGACCTCGAAACACATATATAAAATACAAATAAAATAAAAAAAATTACAAATATTGGAAAAATATGATATTATCGCGATACTTACAGATATAAAGAAAAATAAATAAAGATCTTAATGTTCATGTTTATATGTACGTTATCATGTCTGAAACTAGAAATTATAATAAGACCATAGTAAAAAAAAAAAAAAATACAAATTGAGAATGAAAATCTTAAAAAAAGATCATTTTTCCATTTGTACAAAACACAAAAGCCATTTCCTATTTGAAAATACAGGCTGAAGTTGAAACTTAGAAATTAACTATAGTAAGTATTAGTTGTATGCATTTAGAAAGTTTCTAAAGGACTTCTTAATCTTCATGTAATCCTATCGAAGTCTCAACAGTAAAGTTGGCTGCTCTGAACTACAATTTAGTAATCAAGGGAGCATTAGATTCTTTAAATTTTACGTTAAATAGTTTACATGGCTTGTTAACCAATAGGACTATGTGGTAATTTTTTTATTTATATTACAAATATTTTTATTTTTTATTAATATTTTAAACTCAGAATTTTGAAAAAATATTGCTTAGTAAATTAATTAAACAATAACATAAAATTCTAAAAACCCAAATCATTTTTTACTTTCTCTTATTCATAGTAAGAGGAAGTATTGTAATCGTTCAAATTTTCGATCATGATTTTCCCCACGAAATTCCGTTTTGTTCCCCTGTCCAAGAAAGGGGTTTTTAGCAAATGGTCTGTGTGTGTGTGTCTATATGTGTAATGTAACAGCATACTCAAAAACGAAAAACCGTAGAAAGCTGAAACTTGATATTCCGTTTACGTATCACCATGGGATCTGACAGTGGTTCATCTGTCCAAATTCCTCAACCGGAAGTACCACTTTACAAGTTGTTTTTTTTTTTCACTTTTTTGCGTTTTTTTCAAAAAAATGGCTCTGACGATTTTCTTCAAACTTGGTATATCATTTATACATACAAAGAGCTACAACTTTTATTTAAAAACTTTCTCTGGGAAAATTTATTTAAGGGCACTTTTGATGGAGGGGTTGGGATAGATTTTCATCTAAAGTGCTATTTCAGTTTATTAAACAATTCTGTTATCTAAATAATGTTAATTAGAATGAAATATATTGTTGAAATTCCGAGTTTGAAAAAAATTCGGATAACCGGAAGTGCGTTTACTTTACTACTTTACTAAATGATTTTTTTCCACTTTTTCGCGATTTTCTTGAAACTTCCTATATAAACTAAACATACAAACTCTACAACTTTTATTTAAACAGTTCTCTGGGAAATTCATTAAGGGCACTTTTGGCTCGAGGGGTGGGGTTATGTTTTTCTCTAAAGTGCTATCATAGTTGGTTATACAATTCTATCATCCAAAGAAAATTAATTAGAAATAAATAGATGGCCAAAATTAGTTAACCGGAAGTGCGCTTTTACTGGACAGTTTTTTTCCCGTTTTCGACGAATTTCAATAAATTTGGTACACAATTATAAAATTTGTCAATTATAATTTTTGGAAATGGAATAGGAGAAAAGTTGTGTGAGTGTTTCACACCAGATTTTTTTGTATTTATTTGTTTAATTGTACAATTATTTCTTGTTTATATAGTACTTATAAATTTTATTAATATTGTAACTGAATGTACCATGAATTTCAACTTGATAAATTCAACACTTTGACGTAGAAAATGATTTTATCTAGAAATTAATTTTATTGTGGTATGCAATAACGTAATAATTTGAGAAGATGTTTAAAAATAGTTTGAAAAGATGTTGTGTCCATAGTAAATTCATTTTAAAACATCGTTAGAAGCCGGAAATTAACTAATTTAATTGCGTTTACTAACAATTTTAAAATAATCGCCTCCAGTAACAAGAATTGAGTTTCAAACATTTCAAAAACATTCTAGTTGTGTTGTAATATGTTTCTAATTCAATAGCTAAACTCTCTAGAGTTTATTTTCTCACATTTTAAATGTTTCTATCTTTATATTTCAAAAGGGAAACTAATTCTAAACAATAAATTGTGAAAGTTCTTTCAATTAAATTGCTGCTCTTTCGTCATCAAGCGAAAAAGAAACTCGTCTGCAAGTGAAAGAGATACATGTGAACTTCTAGAATAGGAGACAATCCATTCATCAAAATAGAAAAAAAAAATATATATATATAGAGGCTGTAATAGGATCCGAAGAGAGGGATCCAAAGCAGGAGAGAGTGAGAGAGAGGGACAAAATTGAGAATCTCACTCGCTACTTAGGCCAGACCAGAGTGGGACACTCTGTATATATACAGCTGAACTAGCCAGTTAACCAAGAGTCAGCAAACACAGAGCTTCTCTTTACTCATTCTAAATCACTCTCTACCTAATTTCTTTTATACGTGTAAAGTCCCTGACTTCTTCATTATACAGTATTCAGCATTATTACCTTTTGAAATTCTATCAATGTTTCTTATATATGAATATAAATATTCGTAGTTGGGAAAACCATATATTGTACTGAAGTGCAAATTTAGACGATAGCGTAACGCTACTTTTCCTTCAGAAACGCCCAAAAAATCTTTGTGGCCCTAAAAATCCTGCTTAAAGTAGCACATCCGGTTTTTGCCAAAAAAAAACCTTCTGTTAGATAGCGTAGTAGCTATTCTAAGTTTGAAGATCCTGCGGTGTTTCATTTTTTGACGTACAATACAAAACAGACTATTCGCTAAAAAAAAAACAAAAAACATTTCTTTCATATTCAGAAGACCTCAAAATGGTAAAAAGTCATTTTTTAAAATTTGCATGAACGTAATGCCTTTGCTAAAAAAGCAAAAATAGAGAAAATGAAAGTAAAAATATATAAATATGTCTGTAGTAAAAAAGTCAAAATTTTTCTTCAATTCAACAGAACATTCAAAGGTAAAATTTGTCTATGTTTTTAATGCAAATTATACTCAACTGTGGGGCCATAAATTATACTGAAATGTTAGCTAAGAAGGAAACTTGATGGCACAGTTTACCCCCATTATGGCTCCATTAAATTCAATTTTCTCGCAAACATTTTTCAAGTAACAGTTTTATGGTAATATTTCTCAGTAGAGATTTATATGGTTATAAAACATAATGATAATAAACTTATCCCAAAGGGATAAGGTGGGGGTATGCACTTCTTGAAAAATCTTGAAGTTCCTGCGGGCATCCCAACTTAATAACACTATCACTGACAAACAGTACACTTAGGGACTTGGGGAGATAGTTTAAATGTGCAACTATTTGAGCTTAGCATACACACTCCAACTCACAACCATAAACACACACTCAGACATACACACAATGTCCGGTGTTTATAGATGTTTACATTGTATGTACAAATATTGATAACCAACTATGGGAGTCACAATTTGGAATTTTAGGTGGATTGTGGATTTTGGCTTTTTAGTCAATCTCTCTCTGTACACAACTACAAACTAGTATTTCAAGTTTAAAGAAAATCTTTGGAGCTGTTTTCAAGGAAATGGAGAAAATTAAAGAAAAAAAACTATAATATAACCTAATTTCAAGTTGATAGAATTTGATCAGCACTTTTTTGGGTATTATAACAGCTGACGTTCCCAATCACCCAAACACCTTAGTTACATTGTTTTTTTGTTTTTTTTTTTAATTTAAGGCGTCTCAACATATGTGGTCATTTGCGCCCGGAGCCTTCTCAGTGCACTGCCAGCCTCCGGACAGTGTTCTCCCGTTACAGACAACACTGTCCATCACCGGACAGTAAGCTATAGAGGCTCCTAGGAAGAGAAAATCTAAGGGTAGCACGGCTGGATTCGAACCCGTGATCTCCGCGGTGCTAGTCCAGCGCGCTACCACTGAGCTAATCCCTTCCCTAGTTACATTGTTGAAAATGGGCTGGGTCCGCATTGCTGGATAATATTGGTTTTATCCGTCGTAGCATGCACATTAGTTATGTTCCTGACCGGTTTCGGATATTCATCCATCGTCAGAGCAAATTCACCAAGTTCGTGTAGAGAGTTCACTTCAACGAATGTTCTGTAGAACTCACACTTGTTGGTTGTATGTATGTGAGAAGGTTATAAGGTTATGTTATCCCCCCCTCCCATGAAAATGACTTGATAAAACACTGAGCATGCTTAACAACCGTCTTAAAAATTAGTTATAAAGTATTCTTCAAAACGAGCTATTTATTACACACGATTTTCTAATGCCTAATCACAATTTATAATAATTTCACTTTGTCATGAAACTCACACATGTAGTAACATAACCTTATAACCTTCCCACTTACATACACCAACAAGTGTGAGTCAACAGAAACATTTCGTTGAAGTGAACTCTCTACACGAACTTGGTGAATTTGCTCTGACGATGGATGAATGTCCGAAACCGGTCAGGAACATAACTAATATGCATGCTACGACGGATAAAATACCGGACCTTAGTTACACATTCGCTTATGACACTCAATCCTATCCCCAAACTTGGATCTTGTCAAAATCTCCCGTGCTATCCAACCTCACCTTACATCCCTCGAGTTTCAAAATGGAAAAAGTGAACTTTGTAGCATTTACTTTGATCGCAATACACTTCCCTCCAATTTATCTCAATGGAACACCTACTATGTGCATTACTTTGGACTATTCTTGGACAAGAGACTAACCTATAATCCTCGCAGACGGTTCAAACGTTCTGAAGGCAAAACACGTTTTAGATTTCTCTACAAACTGCTGTAGATTGTAGATTGTTGAAGGGGATTATCGCACTGTGACCTGAAAGATCTATTGTATCCCCCGGAGCCTTCTCAGTGCATTGCCGGCATCCAAGCGGTGTTCTCTAGCTACAGACAACACTGCTCATCACCGGGCAGTGAGCGGTAGAGGCTCCTCGGAAGAGAAAATCTAAGGGCAGCATGCTGGATTAGAACTCGGGATCTCCGGCGCCAGTCCAGCGAGCTACCATTCAGCTAATCCCTTCCTTCTTCCTTGGCTTACGCCAATTAACTAGGCACGGAGACCCTAGTTTGTGTACTGTGTTTTGTACTGTTGTATTTTGAGTAGTATTTTGTACTGTTTTGAGGAAGTACATGGAGTACTGAGCTGTGGTAACCCGTGGGGGGTCGCTACTCTCCAAGTAACTGCATGCAACAGATACCCCTTGCAACAAACTGCTGTATATTCGCTCCTATACAGAATCCTTTACATCTCTTTACTGAGACGATAATGGGACTGGTGCGACTAAGCATCCCAATCTGAATCGCATCGCAACAACGAACAGTCCCATTATTTCTGACCATGAAAGAAGTTCTCATAGCTAGAGTTATGCCGGATTAAAACTTTGTTTTCTTACTTAGTGAACCTCAAAACATGTATTATTAGTGAAAACTTGTAAATCCAATCCATATTATTGATAGTCCTTCCTAAGTATCTAATAATCTTAGTCTGCAATCAGATCTGAATATTCCTTTTGTCAATACTCAGCCATAACTGATACCACAGTAAACTCTAATCACATTCTAATCCTTTAGCCTAAGTCTTCCTAGAATCTTAAAGCGCCATCTTAAACAACTAATAGTAACTATAACTATTACATGCAATTTATTATACACTATTTTCTGATGTGTAATCATAATTTATAATAACTCTATTTCTGTCATTAAACACATATGGTAACAACCTTATAACCTCCCGCACATACAACAAACCAACAAGTGTGAGTGAGTGTAACAGAAACATTAAGTTGCAGTGAACTCTCTACATGAACTTGGTGAATTTGTTCTGACGATGGATGAAAATCCGAAACCGGTCAGGAACAAAATCAATATATATGCTACGACGGATAAAATACCAAATGTTATCCAGCGTTGCAGACCCATCCACATATTCAGTATTCAGTAACTATTACTGGTTGACTAACGCTCAAGTCACTGTAGATAATATCAACGAGTGTACTATTTGTAACATTTTTTATAATAATTCTGAATTACATATGAGTTGAAAAATACAAAAATCCAAAAAAAAAGTGCGATACAACTTTATGATTCCTACGATATTTCGCTTGCCTATTTGCTAAAAACATTTTTCATTCTCCAAAAATTTGAAAGCTATACACCGGTAAGATTAAAGAAACTTTGCAATTCTAAAGTTGTGTTTCGCAATAAAATAACAATCCTGTGATTGTCACTTGTCTTATTTTTCATACTCATTATTTTTACTTTCTCTTACTCCTAGTAAGAGGAAGTTTGTAATCGGTGTCAAATTTTTAGAAGATTGGTTTCCCGGAAATATCCGTTTTGCAGGTCCCCTTATCCAAAAAAGTAGTGGTTTTTAGCAAATGGGTGTGGTGTGTGTGTGTGGGTGTGTGTGTGTATGTATGTGACCAGCATAGCTCAAAAACGAAAAATCCAGAAAGTTCCAGCTTGATATTCCGTTTAGTTATCACCCATTGGAGCCAACAGGGGGTCATTGGTCAAAATTTTCCCTCAACCGAAGTACCACTTTACAAGTTTTTTTTATTTTTTTACTTTTTTGCGATTTCTCAAAAATGGCTCCGACGATTTTCTTTAAACTTTAAACATCAACCACACATACAAAGAGCTACAACTTTTATTAGAAACATTTCTCCGGGAAAATGCATTGAAGGGCACTTTTAGGGGAGAGATGGGGTTAGGTTTCCATCTAAAGTGCTATTTCAGTTTATTAGACAATTCTGCCATTTAAATAATGTTAATTAGAATTAAATATGTTGTTGAAATTCCGAGTTTGAAAAAAATCGAATAACCGGAAGTGCGTTTACTTTAACCACTTTACTAAATGATTTATTCACTTTTTCAAAATTTTCTCAAAAATGGCTCCGACGATTTTTATGAAACTTCGTATATAAACTAAACATGCAAAGATCTACAACTTTTATCTAAAACATTTCTCTGGGAACATTCTTTTAAGGGCACTTTTAGGGGAGGGGTGGGTTAATTTTCCTCTAAAGTGCTATCATAGTTGATTATACAATCTATCATCCAAACAAAATTAATTAGAAATAAATAGATTGCTAAAATTCCGAGTTTCTTGAAATTAGTAAACCCGAAGTGCGCTTTTACTGAACAGTTTTTCAGTTTTCGACGAATTTCGTTAAATTTGATATAGAAACTGAAAAAATTTGTCAATTATAATTTTGAGAACTGGAATACGAGAAAGTTGTGTGAGTGTTTCACACCAGATTTTTTTTTTTTTAAATTAATTACTAGTGGAAATATATTTTGAAAATTGAACCAATGAAATGCTAATCGTGCAAATAAATGTTTTTTCAATTTTAAATTCTGATTTCATTATGACAGGTAAACGGTAGTAAAAACCGAAGACGCCTTATATTCAATGGACCAGTTTAGAAATTCAAATTTTCAAACAGAGAATGAAAAGATTACATTAATATAAATGATTCTTTTTTACATTTAAACAAATGCACGAGTTACTCAACCATTGTTTACTGTTTTTGTTTACTATAGTGGATTCATTCGTCTGAACACAGTTTTATAACTCCTACTGTTAAAACAAATTCTTGCCTTACTAATTCTGAATAAATAATTTATTTTTTTGCCTTAAATTTTTTTAGAACAAAAAAAAAAAAAAATTATAAAACATTTATGTTACATTTTTATTGGTTGAATCTAATAGAGAATTATATCACAATTTATACTTGGATAATATTGGGAATTCCATTTTTAGCTTCTACTTAAAGTGGATCGCTCTGATTACATAGCCGATATTATTCTCCTTTTTCCCATTAATTCTTCTTACGCCCAACTCCAATCCTTACAACCCTTACTATTATACCCTTATCTAGATTCCTAATCTTTCTTTTTTTATTCCTACCTCCTGCTCACTTCATTCTATTTATTTTTTTGGAGTTGCTACTTCTTAACAGACTTTTCCATCCACTCTACTAGTTACTTAATAATCATTTTTATTTGACCCAGTTTTTTGTTGTGAGGTGGCTCTCATATAAGTTGCCAATTTATTTTGAAAATTATAATATTATTCTGATTTTAATATAAGTTAAATTAAGACTAACATTTCTTTCATTAATAATTTCATTTCATTTATAATAAAATGTGTAACATTTAATTAAAATTTCCTTTTGTTTTTTTGTTGTTTTTTTTTTTGCGTGAATCATTGAATAAATTATAGAGACTATCAAATCAAATCAAAAGGATATCTATATAAATTAGTGATAATTTAAGTACCATTTATTGGTATCCTTGTCATCCGATTAAAAATATTTGCATGACCATTGTTACAGTATATTTATAATATTTTCTCTAAATAACATTTTACGATAATGGCAAGTTCTAAATTCTGGAAGAACAATGTTCAGTGAAAAGATTTCTGATTTTTAAGTAGGTGAAATCATCTGCAATTTAAGACTAGACTGGCTTACAGCCATACAATAGTATTAATTGTATGAATCGTACGATCTTCTGCTAGCATGTGAACAATATTAAAAAATCTGGTGTGAAACACTCACACAACTTTCTCTTACTCCAGTTCTCAAAATGATAATTGACAAATTTTATAGTTTGTGTACCAAATTTAATGAAATTCGTCGAAAACTGAAAAAACTGTTCAGTAAAAGCGCACTTCCGGTTTACTAATTTTCTTGAACTCGGAATTTCAGCCATCTATTTATTTCTAACTAATTATGTTTGGATGATAGAATTGTATAATGAACTAGGATAGCACTTTGATGAAAATCTAACCCCACCCCTCCTCTAAAAGTGCTCTTAAAAGAAATTTCCCAGAGAAATGTTTTAGATAAAAGTTGTAGATCTTTGCATGTTTAGTTTATATACAAAGTTTCAAAAAAATCGTCAAAGCCATTTTTGAGAAAATTGCGAAAAAGTGAATAAATCATTTAGTAAAGTGGTAAAGTAAACGCACTTCCGGTTATCTAATTTTTTCAAACTCGGAATTTCAACACCATATTTAATTCTAATTAACATTATTTAGATGACAGAATTGTCTAATAAACTGAAATAGCACTTTAGATGGAAACCTAACCCCACCCCTCCCCCAAAAGTGCCCTTCAGTGCATTTTCCCGGAGAAATGTTTCTAATAAAAGTTGTAGCTTTTTGTATGTGTGGTTGATGTTTGAAGTTTGAAGAAAATCGTCGGAGCCATTTTTGAGAAAATCGCAAAAAACTAAAAAATCAAACTAGTAAAGTGGTACTTCCGGTTGAGGAATTTTTACAGATAACGTACAGTCAGATCCCATGGTGACCTCTAAACGGAATATCAAATTTCAACTTTCTACGATTTTTCGTTTTTGAGCTATGCTGTTCACATACATACATACACACACACACACACACACACACACACGGACACACACACAGACCATTTGCTAAAAAACCACTTTTTTGGACTCAGGGGACCTCAAAACGGATATTTCCGGTGAAAACTCGATATCGAAAATTTGACACGATTACAAAACTTCCTCTTACTAGGAGTAAGAGAAAGTAAAAAGGCCGAATAAATGTGTTTGATTTGAAACGATTAGGTTGACTAATAGTGAGGTTTTAACTCCTTAGATATAAACTTTACATAAATGTTCATAATGAAAAAGGCAGAAGAAAGTTAGAATTTAGAAGAACAAAAACCTATGATCTTTAAAATGTGACATGGTTTGGCTTACTCTAGGTAAACGTTTGCTAACATATTGCACACTTAACGCTCTGAACAAAAAATATGGAAGATCTTGCTCATCAGATTTCTTTTTGATTCCCTCAAGGTGTCCATAATTTGGCTACAAGTATTAAAGCTACGAAGAAGTGACAACAAATGTGAAAAACGTGTTCACTTTCTGAGACAATGAATTTTTTACTGCCGCCATATACAAAAATTATAATAATAATAATAAATAGAGAGGGACAAGTATAATGAAAAATATATTAGGGAATTATGTCGAAAAAATTTGGTAAATTGTCATATTCATTTATTAGACTATATTAAAACTATAACCATTTGTAGTGGAAGGACGAAATCGAAAAATAATAGTTTAGAGTTTAGAATATTTTATAGTATCCAAAATTGTATTTTTGTTAATATTTTATAATTATCTTAGTGCTGTGAATTTAACTTCAAAAAGAGTGTATTTTACTGTCAGGTACTGTAAATTCGGATCATTAAACAAAGGCACAAAATCCCGTTAGGGTAACTCTTTTGTATAAGAGAATTCTCCCGCGAGAGAGAGAGCAATTCCAAAGAAGAGAGTCTAACATTAGCTTTCAAAGAGTACACAGTCTTAACTCAGCCTTCAAACCATACAGTCGTATTCTGCTTCCAAAGCCAGAACACTTCAGGAATCGCCCTCTTCAAATCAGTGCCAGTTATAAGTTAAAACATAAGAGCTTTGCATTAATCTTGTTAAATACTTAATTTCTTAAACATAATAGTGTGATATTGTAAAATACTTAAATTTACTAAGAGATAATATAATTATTTATAAAACAGTGGTGTGTTCTTAATTATTCTTAATACTTCTATCTCTTAACCGTATATACATACAAGCCCTTTTCGCTAAGACGCTCACGCCACAAGCTACCTATACACACATCCACACCATATCATTACACATTTCATCTCTTTACTTATTGAATGATCTTTCGCTGTTGTCTTCTTTTGATATCAAAATCTGGTGCATTACATTCACCCTTTACTTGCATCTATCAACTTCCTTAGGGATCCGTAAAATCTATATAGAAATGCAGTTTATAAAAAAAAACCTAGAGGAAAACAGCTCTCTCTCTCTCTCTCTCTCTCTCTCTCTCTCTCTCTCTCTCTGAGATCCCTAAATCTATTTTGTGTGAAAAACAAATAAATAAAAACTGATAGAATTTATTTATTGATACATTTATTTCTTTATTTATTTATTTTATATATATTTATTTTTTTTATATTTTAAATTATATATTTAGGTGTACATTAAGCATTCAAGGTTTAATGAAATTCTTTCGAGAGAAATTTATAACAAAATTGTAACACAACTGGAGCTTATATTACACAATATACTGGAGATTATATTATATAATAATTCTAAATTAATACAATTACATGTGTGCTATATTAAACCAATTTTCTAATAAGCTTTAAACATATCCTCAGTGACTTTACGGTGAATTAGTAAATATTTAAATATAAATATTTTAAAATACATTAGAGATAAGCCTATTGTAAAGGTAGCAGGGATAATAATGTGAAAATAATGAAATATTGATGAATACACGAACTAGCAATACATTCAAAATTTATATTTTAACGCTTTTACTGTGTAAGTAGACAATATATCGAGGTAGAATGATCAAGCGAGATAAGTGATGCTAGTTGGATGCAGTGGTGTAGCATTGGCTGGCCTGACTTGCACGAAAAGCGATAGATATAAGCGTAGCTAGTTAGAAATCTTGCTTGTTCTAACTGTAGATTAGGTAGTGTGGTTACTAGCTTGGTAAATATTACAAGGTTGATGTTGATACTTAAAAATTGCTTAAACTTGTTCTGGTTGACTGATTGTACTCTTAACAATTGATTGGCTACTACTTGTTTAAGCCCACAGATGATCAACCTACATGTAGCTTCCGCTAAAGAGGGTTTTTATGTGGAAGATTTGCTGTTGAAGTTCAAATTCATTCGTTAATACATTGTAGTGGACGTAACAAGGAAGGGAAAGCATAGTTGACGTGTAATTGGAGGGCCAAATTGGGGCTTGATGCGGTTTCTAATCGGACTATTGAGTCCAGCTATTGTGTTTACACCATCACATTCCCTAAAAACTCATACTATGAATTATCTTAGAACAATTAAAAAAATAAAATAAAAGATGACGTTACTCAGATAAACATCCAAGCGCCAATTAAATGCACCCTTCCATTCAGTGAGTTATTGAATACCCACGGAAATTTCTCTTTTAAAAATTATGATTAAGGTTATAAACAGACCGTTATAGCCTTCTCAAATTTTGAGTGTTATAGTAAGAAATTGAAGTTTCTACTTATAGTTTACTTTTTATAAAAAAAGAAAAGTACAGATTTTAAAAATATAAATATTGCAGGTGTTTTCACATCTTAGGGTATTGAGTATCCCACTATAATATTCATGTATTACAAAATTGATTCTACAGTTTCTTGCTATCGCTAAAGAGAGATTGATTGCTTTTCGTTGACTCGCTTATAATGAAGGAGATAGTTATGAATACTAATCAAGAAACAGAAGTTCAAAGAAAGTTTTACAAAGAGGATCTGTCATTTCTAGGAGATACCTCCTTATAAGAGATGCCACTATATTCTTCTATAAATATTAAGAATAAAAATATAGTTTTATTATGAAATATCTAAAATAATCCTTCCTAATGAACCCAACATTAGCATTTTTATTAATTTTTCATAACTTACCTTTAACTTCGTGCCAAATACGCATTGATAAACTTCTTACCCATAAATACATTCATACTATTAAATACATTCAAATTAAGTAAAACTCTCATACCAATAAATACATTCATACCCAAATTATTACAATTATTCCAACCGCAATTAACGAGAAAGATGTAAGTGCGGTACTCTTATTCCTCGCTCCTCTTATTCTTAAACGTAAGTTACAAGTTATCTACACTATTTATACAAAACACATTCACACTATATGGACACAGAAACACTTACAATAAATAACATATTTTCTAATATTGACATAGTTTTATTATTAAAGTTCTAATATTGACTTGAAGTGAAAATAGCATTAACTCATCATATTAAGGATGTAAAATGTAAAATTAGGAAGAAGGAAACGTTTACATGCTCAAGCTTTGTTATTATAAATAAATACTATTCATGAAAACGTAACATCTCTCAAATACTATTTTATTCATTAAGCCCGTACATATTAGGCAGCTTTCAATGAAAAAATTAACGAACAAAGTCTGCAACTTTTCCTTATGGAAATATAATGAGATAACTACGTTGTTAACTATATTTTCACTCTAAAATATAACAACGCTTTTATTCACGGTCTAAATTTAGTAGAATGTTGATTCTCATTGATTTTGTATTATATAAATAAATAAAACAAAAAAGCATTTCAGTGTTCCAGCTTTTTGTTTGGTTATACTGGTATAAATACATGTTTTTTGGACAATGTTAACATTTCTGATAACAAGAGATTTTATTATACATTTGTGAAATAATTTTATGATATTTGTATGTCCCATGGGTTTTTTTATATATATTATGCAAAGTTGAAACTTTTTACGTGATTCATGCATTTTTATAAAGTCCAAGGTCTTTTTTAGTGGAATTGTTTTTGACTGTTGGTCTTTTTAAATCACAATCAAATATTACTAACCAAAATAATTCTATAGCTGAGAGGTCAACTCTGCGGGGAGAAAGACTGACACTCTTCAATCTTTGTCCAGAAATGTCTCTCTAGATTCCTGTCTAATTGGAGATTGGAAAGTATATTCTAATTGTGAGAGCTCAATAGATCCTCGGGATCAAGTTAGCGTAGACTTCTTAGCCAAACCTTGTGTCTTACTTCTGTGGAAGTTGTACTCTAAAAATGATTAATCCATCCCTGTCTTCACGTGGGCCGGACAAGGCACCTCATCTACATCTTTTTACTTCCGGTTGAAGATACCAAACATTATCCTTACTGCTTGTTTTCTCTCTTCCATGTTAATATATGTACCTTATATAGACTCGTGCAATATTCAGCTCTTATGAGGCTGTAAATACAAACAAACCATTCGAGGAAACCTCTATCCTCTGAAATAGTTTAATGTTTAGTCTCTAAAAGATTCTTAACATTATTAGTAAGGGTAAAATGAGATAAGGTGGATATTTTAATCGTTCCTCATGGTATCAAAAAGACTCCTATGGCTAGAAAGAGGAAGGGAAGAAATGGACGAGATGCCCGGACCGTACCACGTGGTTACCAGTTACAATTCAAATTATTTTCTCAAGTTAGACGCGGAATTTCTTGTGCCGAATTTGGCATAAAATCTCTGATCCTATCCTTAAGCATTCCTAATGAGAAACGACTAAAGGGAAAGTGTAATAATAACAAGAATGGTGATGATGTTGATGATCGATGTAGTTGAAATAACACTGACACTGTTTACACAGTATCATTTTTTGCGGACCCAGAAAGAAAAATGAGCTAATGAGAGAACTTAGTGGCTGAGCGATGAGTGATTTTGATCGTAGAAGATTCGCGATGGCTAGTTAGAATGTTGATTAATCGAACGTTCCATCATCATGATGGAATGGAATAAATACTCTTCTGATGTTACATTCAACAAAACAAGTGTTTGCAGTTTCATATTACAAACTTCTACCATTGCTGCTTTCTCTCTAAACTTTCAAAAAACGCTCTCAAGAAAGAAATGACCAATCTTGGTTCAAACATTCAAGAGCTTACTATCTATAATCGAGGAGTATACATATAACTTTCAAAGAGTCACAAGAAACAACAGCTTCTAAGAAGAAATCAACTGCCGGCTCTTCGCCAAGAAACCCATTCGCAGGCCAGAGATTTCTCTACAAACTAGCAAATCTAGCTTATTGACCGTCAGAACGAATACCAAATGTTCGAGTTAGATATACCATTCGCTACGCTATCATTCTACAACCATGTCACTCTTTCCTGAGCCACTCCGAATCTCATTTTCTTCTATCTCGTCACACAGTTTTGTAAAATATAAATTGTAAGTTAAAGTGTGGAAAATATGATTATCAACCTTCATGTCAACATCATCATTAACCATTTTCTGCGACCATTACAAGACTAAATATTATAATAGGCTCAGCTGAGACCTAATTTAATTTACCAACGGGGAGGCCTTGTTTTTAAAAAAGTTTAGAAAGGAGATAACTTTGAACCAATATCAGATTACTCTTGTATTACATTTAGAGCAGGGGTTTTCAACAGTTTACTGTATCGAAACCTTTAAGAAACTTTTTGTCCATAGAAGTTCTCAGATAAAACGCCTAAGTATGTTTCCTTATATCAGAAAAAACAGAGACTTCTGGACGAAAAATTTCGAAACCGGCCAGAATTAATGATAATACGCCATAAGATAAAAATATCAGATATAATAAACGCTAGGATCCAACAACATATTCAACAATTCTTATATTTGTTTTTAAGTAGTTCTTAAGTTAGTGATCGCCTCTTACATTCTCCTTCCACATCTTTTTTTTCCGTCTCCCAAAGTATTTTTGAATTGGTTGTTGCATTTTTCCTTCAGATAGCTCTCTGAAGTATGAGAATCTAAAGGCGAATATGAATTTCCTTCCTTTGTCCTTTGATCGCAGAAACCGGTTCGCTACAGATAGTTGAATACTTTTTTTTGGCACATTGCGATATGAGAGCATATAGTACACCATATGAAAGTCAGTAAACCTTCGGTATGTGAGAAATAAGCACAAGTATCCAACATTACGTCACTATGCTTGTTAGATGCGCTATCTTTTGTTAAGTAATAGGGTAATTCTCTGTCAACGAAAGGCCAGATGATTAAATCATGTTTTCAGTAATCTTTTTGCAAAGTATTCTCTCTAAACTTCATTGAAACTGACTTCTTGATGCTATAAAAAGCCCCACATTGAGGTAGAAATACCTGTTGTTCAAATACTAAGCTAATTAAATAATTTCTTAATTTTTATTTAGAAAAACCACAATAACTATGTTCATTGATTCATAACATTCACTTATTAATTAACTTTTATTATTCAAAAGAGAGAAAAAATTTTCGCCGATCATTTTTTCCGATCACTTTAGTTAGTTATATTTTAGCTACAGTATCGATTACTTACATATTCATGAGTTTTTTTTTTTTTGGCAGAAAAAAAAATTGAAAAAATGGAAAGTGTTCATTAATAAAAGCCACATGCGTCAGTGAATACTTTTATCTGAACTTTATCGTATAAAATATTCTCTACTTACAATACAAATCACTGGAAATGATCGACCATATTTTTTGTCAATTTGTTACGCATCCATAACAAAAATGTTCTATTATTTTTTTATATATATTTTTTAATCACATAGTATATTCATTCAAACTTCCATTAAAACGGTCCCCTCTTTTTTTTTATATACATTCAAGTATATTTTTGTTTTATCTTGTTTTTTTTTATATAATTTTTTTTTAAATTTCTCTACGAAAGCTGTTAAATGGACCATTCCCTTAGGACAAAGAGTAAAAGGATCTGCCATCATGTCCGTTAGCAAATAAATATCAGCTAAACTAACATTGCTTGGGATCTAAAATAGGTTTTCTATTCCTGGTTAGCTCATTAGCCAATATTGGTCCAGATTTAACGAATCATATAGTAATATACTAGATTTAACATGTAAATCTTATAATTCTTATAATTAAGAAATCATTAAATTAATATAGACATATTAATGCCTAATACTTTTTAAGGCATTGTTAGCGATTTATCATGAACTTTTCATCAAAATTTGTATGTATGTATATTTTCTTGCATTTTCTTTGGTGTTTTGATTTTTATTTATTTATTTACAAATTACTCATTCATTTTTAATAGTAATATCAGTTAATCCTGCCTAATGAATCAGTGTTACTGACGTAGCTAAGCATTGGTCTTATATTTGGAACCCGTGGGTGCTTATTTATTGGTGAAAAAAGATAGAGATGTCTTTGAAAGGCTAACGGTGGCAGGCACAGTATTCACAAAGAGAATGAGCAAGCCTGCCACATGACAAGCGCGCCATTCTTTAAGAAGGTTCTCCTTATTTAAGAAGGTTATTGTTTATTTAAAAATATCAAAAATAATAACTGTAACTATAATTTTAGAAACCCAGATTTCACCAATATATCTCTACACATTAAAGCTCCATCACGATTATTTAGTTAAAGTTTTAAATCTCCCAGAAAATAGATATCTTAAGCTTTTGGCGATTGAGATTATTAAGAGAAATATTTATTGGTATCGGGACCTAAAAAATATTATTAATGAGCATGGTTTAGTATAAGATTTTAAAAGCAATAGCTACAACCAATGGAATCACTTCTTTATAAAACTTAGAGATAGAATTAAGTTAGCTATCACACAAGCAGCAAATATTAAGGCGAGGAATTCTTTATTTGGTGTGACGTACAAACTATTACAGTATAATTTGAATGATGAAGCAGCCTATTTTAATGATAATTTTAATTCAAACGACATAGGACTGATTATAAAGATGAGAGCTGAGCTATTAAATTTGAATTATAAAAGATTTAATAGTGGTATGTCTCAAGTATGCTCAATGTGCAATACAAATGAATTGGAGTCTGTATTTCATTTTATGGCGACATGTCCCATATTGAAGAAAGTTAGAATTTCTTATTTCGATAAGGATTTATTGACAATAGCCCAATTGACAGAATTTTTAAACGGTAAAAAATGGGATGTTGTATTAAAATATTGTAGGATGGCCCTTAACTACAGGCAACAACTTGTAGCAACACCTTGTAATCTTATATAAATTTACATTTTGTTTTGTTTTATTGGTCCGAAATTTTTATTTTACTTCAAAAGAAGATTTTCAGTTATGTTATGAAAAATTGTACTTTTATTTTATTTACTATTTTTTAATTATAATTTATTGTTATTCTTGTAAATTCCCCTCTCCCCTGATGGTTTATACCAAGGGTACCTGTCTTTATGTATAGATTATTTTTTGTTTTTACGGTACAAATAATGATATGATTATTTTCTTTAATATGAACATCTTGATAAGTAATGTTTTCTTTTTGTAATGATATTTTAAATAAAGACAGTTTATTATCATTATTATTATTAGTGATATATGTACTAGAATTAACATGTAATACCTTGACTTTCTTATAATTAAGAAATCAATAAATTAATATTGACATATTAATGCCTAATACTTTTTAAGGCATTGTTAGCGATTTATCATGAACTTTTCATCAAAATTTTCAGTAAATATCTATGTATATTTTCTTGTATTTTCTCTGATATTTTGATTTTCATTTATTTATTTACAAGTTACTTGCTCATTTTTAACAGTAATATCAGTTGGTCCTGCCTAATGAATCAGTGTTACTGACGTCGCTAAGCATTGGTCATATATTTAGAACCCGTGGGTGCTTATTTATTGGTGAAAAAAGATAGAGATGTCTTTGAAAGGCTAACGGTAGCAGGCACAGTATTCACAAAGAGAATGAGCAAGCCTGCCACATGACAAGCGCGCTATTCTTCAAGAGGATTCTCCTTATATAAGAAGGTTATTTGTTTATTTAAATATATCAAACAAGAGTATTTATATTAATTTCTAACTTAGCTTAAGTGAACATGGTTGAAGGAATATCGATTACCTACTTACCCAAATAATAACTGTTAGGTTATTTTCCCCTTGTGTGTTATGTATTTATTAACGTGAAAATATTTATCGGCGTGAACGTATTTATTAGCGTAAATACAGAGTAAACATTTTATCAACAGACATAGATGCAGAGTAGACGTATTATAATGTAGATAGTTTGAATGTTTAGAATACAATTTTTATCTTGGGTTTAAAAGAAAATTTAGTATTTCAACCCTTTCAAATTTAGACTCAATTTTGCATTAATTCATTTTAGGGTGTGCAAATTGTTCAAAGTATTGCATATCCTAACTATGTGTACAGCAAATAGCCACTAATTCTTTTATTTAATATTTTGTTTGCCACAAATTTAGGCAGTCTATCATCAGACATACCACACATAACCTTTTTAATATATCTGAGATGTAGATGAAGAGTATATAAATACATACTTTGCAAACCAGTTTCCTGCAACAGAAAATAGCTTGGGGTATTTTGTGGAAGGCCAAAAACCTTTTTTAAAGAAGAAATATTTAACTTTTTCCAACTCTTCGTTTTGTTGCCCATCCCCAGCTTTGCGCGCTATAACATAAAATAGTGGAACGATGTTGCATGGAATACTTTCACTTTTGTGGAAAAACTAATATCTTTATCGGAAAAGAGAATACCACATACCGAGTTCAGAGCTAATTTTGCTTTATTGACTTCCCAAATTACATGATTCTTTATATTTAATTTCGAGGTGAACTTCACATCAAGATACTCGTATTCGTTTACGTTATCAATTAATTGGCCTCGAAAGTACCATCCTTCTTTGATGGACATTTCCCCCGCATTTTGCTTGAAAATTGCCATTTTTGACGTTTTCAAGTTAATATCGAGACAACACTTAGTATAATAATATACCTCCAAATTTTGTATCCTTCGCCTCATGGTAATTATATTATCTGATAATATCACGATATCGTCCGCAAAGGCTAATAATTTAATTTTCTTTCCATCAAGGTCATCATAAAGATCATTCAGGTATAAAGCGAACAGTATTGGGAAAATCGAGTAACCCTGTTTAAGCTCCGTGGAGACGCCGAATTCACCAGTTATACAATTTTGTGTCCACACAGAAGCGGTTGTATTATTATATAAATCTTTTAAAGCAGTCAACATTTTTGTTGATATTCCAAAATTACACAGTATGTAGAAGAGTGCACGTCTATTCACGCAGTCAAATGCTGCTCTTATATCAATAAGAAAGTGCAAACCTTTTTATTAGTGCCTCCTCTAGCCTAAACTAGTTGCATAATATTGTAAGGTGAAAAAATTTGATCTATTGTGGAGTATCCGGCCCGAAAACTTGCTTGAAATTCATGTAGTAGACCTTCTGAGTTTATCCAATCAACAATTCTGTTTTTGAGAATTCCCGAAAATAACTTAATGACAGTAACAATAAAAGATAATCCTCTATAATTTCGTAATAAATGAAAGTCACCTTTTTTTGTAAATAAGGAAAATTACTGCATTGGCAATGAAAATTACTATTTAGCCTAAAGACATTGAACACCTTCAAAATCTTTAGCAGAAATTCAGTCGGTGCGTAATTGCTATAGATTAGTTTTGCAATGGCAGCTTGCGGGTTGCCAGTTCGAGTGGCCACACAATGCAGAAAGAATTATATACTCGGCGCTAAAAAACAACCTTTGTTTTTCTTGTACGAGGAGGCCGTTTAGCCATATTAAAGTGACTATTACCGCACCTTTATGCCGTTATTTTCAATAGTTTGCCGAAGATGATTTTCTTCCTTAGGCAGCTCCGTCGGTTCGGCTAACCTAATGGAGCCACGTTTGATCGAACGTTTCTTCTAAGTAGAAAGGTGAAGTGAGCTCTTATTCGATTGCCGTTTGGCATGGGTTTTATTACTTACATCTTAAGAACTATCCATCCATCTTTCTCTGAATTACCAGGTCAAGAATGGAAGTTTCCCATTCTTTTCAGTCTTCATCTTGGATTTTAAGATCAGATATTAGTTGTTTAGGTTTCCAAAGCTTCCAAAAACAAAGTTATTATCAACATACTTCATTATCAATATTTGGCATTAAGGAACATTTTTAAAAATAAATTGGTACTATATCGATTTCATTCGATATTCAGTCGATCAATTTTGGATCAATCCTTGTGTTACGCAAATGGAACAATTTGTATTTTATAATTGATACTAACTGCATTTTGTTTCTATACCTGCCGTTTTGTAAACCTGCCGACTTAAGAGAATTAAGTATTTGTATATGATACAGCTTGGTTTCAGTGATCTCAATACTTATATTTCCGTGGAAATCTTAATTTTCTAAAATCTTACCTTAACCTCTAATATTCTTCTTTTTTTTTCTTCTTTTTTTTAATTTAAGGCACGTCAACATCTATGGTCATTTGCGCCCGGAGACTTCTCAGTGTACTGCCGGTTCTCGTTGCAGACAGCAATGCCCATCATCGGTCAGTGAGCTGTAGAGGAAGTCTTCAAGGTCAGTGAGACTTCTAGGAAGAGAAAATCTATGGGTAGCACGGCAGGATTGGAACCCAGGATCTCCGCGTGGGAGTCCAATACGCTAACCACTTACTAATCGCTTCCCTTCTTCAATATTATGTTCTAGAGTCTAGACCTAGACCAATGAATGAATTCGTTTCTCAAATCTAAAATAATAGTGAATTAAATTTGATAGATTGAAAGATTTTATTATTTTTTACCGAGGAAGAAAGCATTTATAAATTTTTATTGCTTGTAATCTGAATCCTTCTGTTTCCAGTTTTTCCATTACCGATTCTATTTTTGTTAACAAATTTGATTTGCCCATTTTATTTATTGAGAGGAACAAAGTCTACTATTGGGAAACTCGTCTTATTGTCTCTTATAGCATTTGAAATAAATTGATTTATTTCTTTATTAGAAAATAAATAAGATTTTATATTTATATAAAAAAGTATGATTGAAATATATGGACTGAAATAAAAAGACACGTGTTCCTTTATTTTTTTGATCATCATCTTGCAGAAAAATCAATATTATTTGATGACAAAATGAAGAAAATGGTGAAGAATTTTTCTATAAATTATTATTATTTCATATTGTCATTGTACTGTTTCTATAACGATACTGTATACCATAGCAGAGAGTGTAAGTGGGAGTGAATAGACCGATATCATTACTTTTCAATCAATTTTCTATTTCATTTGTTATATTTATATCATTTTCCTGATATGTTTATCTGCTTTAGTTCCATTTATTTCCTTACTACTTAATATCTTTTCATTTCTTTTTGAAAATATAATTGTCCAAACTTGCAATGCAACTTTTACGATAATTGAAGTTGTGGAAATATTCAAAATATTAGGCAATTAAAAAATATAATTCTTTTTCCTGGAGATACTTAGAAGAATGATGACATTAAATGTTGGAGAATAATAATTTCTTCATATATCTGCATATTAAACGATATAATTTGATTCCGCTCTCCGTACTCTACAGTAACTTTTTTATAGTTCACCTGAATAGACTTTAAAGAAAGTGCAGAACCATGACTATTTTATCAACAATAATTAACGGGTAATGTTAATAAAATCACTAGCATCCATTAACTATTTACAAAACCACACTTATATAATCTTCACGTATGTTAAGTGCGTAATTATCTATAAGACCAATTGATTTTTGAAGGTGACAGTTATGAGGCCGGGTTTGTGTGTGATTATATGAATAATTACATATGTAAATAATTTCTATAAATTGTAGAGATAGACTTCAAGAATGGATTGAGTAAAAGCAGTACAGTTTATCCTATCCATTATAAATTATTTCAGACTGATATTAACAAAATACATGAGCAAAAAAGGTCTGCTCATGAAATACTCACACGACGTTCTCTTATTTGTAGTTAATACAATTATAAAATTTATAAGATCTACTTTAAAGATGGATATTTTTACTCTGTTGCCTTAATTTATAAAATATAGAGGTTGAGGACAAAGGTATATATTGATTGAGACTTTGAAATATGACAAGTCACGGATCCCTCAGACCTTTTTGAAAAAGCAATTCTTTTTTAGGATAAATGTTCCAAATAAAACGTGTTAGCAGTTAGCATTCCAAGGTTAAAGCAAATCGTTTTAGTCGTTTTTAAGTCGTTTCAAAAACCTTATTGTACACACTTCCCAGCTAACTGATTTTCTTTAAAATAGCAATGCCTTTAATGTATATTAATAATTATATAGGTGTAATAAAATCATAAATTAAACTGAAGTGGTACTCTAGAACAGGAAAGCTTAATGTTATTGCCCCCCTAACCCTATAACGCCCCAAAAATCAGTTTTCCTTGAAATGTTACAAATAGGAGCATTTAAGTGTGTAGATAATTTACAAAGATTAAACAAACTCGTTGGATTTTTTTTTTTAGTAAATAGTGGAAAACCGGGGAAGGAAAAACTTCAGAAAATAGCATTTCCTATTGATGGATTTTGTTCGAAACCTTTAGACAAAAACAAGCAGATAATCCTTAAACGAAATGCAAAGTCTGGTATTTTATCCGTCGTATCATGCATGCATATTCATTTGGTTCCTGACTGGTTTCGGATTTCCATCGCCTGAGCAAATTAATTTATTTCACCATTAAAAATGACTTGATAAAACACTGAGCATACTTAACAACGCTATTTTTTTTTTAATTTAAGGCGAGTCAAATTCTATGGTCCTGGGCGCCCGGAGCCTTCTCACGGCACTGCCGGCCTCCGAACAGTGTTCTCTCGTTACACAACTGTCCATCACCGGACAGTGAACTGTAGAGGTTCTAGGAAGAAAAAAATCTAAGGTTAGCACAGTTGGACTCGAACCCGGGTCTCCGCATGGGGGTCCAGTATGCTAACCAGTTAGCTATTCCCTTCCCTAAACAACACTATTAAAATTTAGATATAAAGTATTCTTCAAACACATGCTATTTATTATACATGTAATGGTACCGCAAAGATAATGCAACCACAGCAGAGAGAAGAGAGGCCTCTCTGTGGTTAACAGAGACTACTCTCTGACTTAAGCAGGCTAGAGTGGGAGAACCTGTGTATATAAGCCTGTGGGAATCTATCTAGAGGATATCTATCAGATACAACCATACAACAGTACATCGCATCGTGTCATATCATCGTGTCACCATTCATTCTATCATTTTCATTATAAAGTCCAGTGCAGTTAGTGTAAAACTTAGCTACATTATATTAGTGTCAGCATATCTCGTTCATTTAATCAAACCTAATTTCTCTCCTCAACAACCCCAATATAATACACTATTTTCTAATGTCTAATCATAAATAATAATAATAATTCCATTATATCATTAAACACACACACACACATACACATAGTAACATAACCTTATAACCTGCCTACATATATACAACCAACAAAACAACAAGTATGAGTCTAACAAAAACATTAACGTTGAAATGAACTCTCTACACGAACTTGGTGAATTTGATCTGAACGATGGATGAAAATCCGAAACCGGTCAGGAACCAAATAAATATGCATGCTACGACGGATAAAATACCATCGATGTTATCCCCAGCATTGCAGACCCATTCACATATTCAACAGAAATGCAAAAATTTTTGGGCTACCTAAGCGATTTTCGTTTTTGAGATATTTTGTTGACACCTACACAAACACACACAATATACAAACAGAACATGCACTAAAAGCTTAATTTTTCGAACTCAAAACTTGTATTTCCATGTGAAAATTCAAATTCAAAAATTTGCAGCGATCACAGTATTCCAGGAATCAGGAATATTGGGTTGAAATCTTATCAAAAAAAAAAAAAATTTCTCAGCTATGTAATAGCAAGAGAGAGAAGACAGGCCCTCTCTGGTACTCTCTGACTTAAGCGTGCTAGAGAGTACCAGAGAGAGTCTGTCTTCTCTCGGGCCTCTTCTCTCTCTCTCTCTCTCTTGCTATTACAGCTATATGTAAGTGAATTTTTGTGTGTGTTGTCTATAAAATGTAAAAAGAAATAATTTAATTTAATAAGAAATAAATAAATTAATTAAATTTAAATATTATTTTATTTAGTGTAGAGAAATTTTTCGAATATTTTTATTATTTTCATCATTGATTGGTTTATAATAATAAATAACAATGTAATCGATTTCAACCGAATTATAAAGAGAGATAGATTTTCATATTATAATGGGTTATACAAATCTAGATTCGTTATACAAAAACTTAATACATTTTTATCTGAGTATTAAATATTTTAATACCGTGTTAACGTTAATGATCAGTTTTTCTATATATAGTCTATATTTATCTTTTTTTTCAATTGTGTTTGTTTAATTTAACAAACAAGAATTTAGCTGCAGGTACAGTTTAATTAAAAGTGGAATGGACAACAACATAGGCAGACACTTGAATATAGGATTACCAGTTTTACTAAAACGGTTTTAACCAGAAAAAAATATTAGCCAATCATTTATAAACACACAAAAAAAAAAGTAAAGCGATTTTTTTCTGCTAAATTATTGAACATTAATCTTGTATGCTCAGCTGTTTACTTTATTACCTTCATTAAAGCGCCTCTTTGTATTGGGTTTACCTAATTTAGGAAAGCCTAATAATAAGTGATGATGATATATTAATTTATTAAAAAAAATTAGACGAAATTTTGCAAAATGTTTTATTTTAATTATAGGTACTTAGAAAATATAAAAATTTGTCAACAAAAATTGATTTTATATCACACCATAATACATGGTAATAAACACAATAGTTGTAGATGTGTAGAGGAGAGTTGGAGTTTTAGTGTTGGAGAGTATTAGTGCTCATATTGATGTCAATGTGTTTGTACCTAGAATAATTGCTTATTTATTTTAATCCCCTTTTATTAAGAGGGTGTCGAGGATTTACAAAAAGGATGTCATAGTTTTCTGTTTTTGGCCAAATTGTTAGTTGTCATCCACTTAAGAAGGACTATACCGATTTGGTTCCCCCAAGTGATTCTTCTCCTTCCTCTGAGGCGCATTCCGACAGGACTCTTAACTCCAGCAATCTTTGGGCGGAATCATGTTTTCTCCAATACATTTGACCTCTTACAATAAACAACATTAAAGTGTAACTTTGTGTGATTACATATATGTGCGGGGTAATACTTAACCCGAGTAAGTTGCACATGTATCAACTTCTTTGTCAAATACAGAATCCAATCTGAGTTTTGTTTACAGGTGTGCCAGTGTTTATTCGTGTTGTTAGTCTGGGATAACTGTTTGGAACGTCAGGTACACAGTTTTGATGAATTGTAAATTTTCGTGAATGAACGATTCTTTTCACAAAAACCGCTTCAGTTATTCTATTAATTCAAGACTCTCCTCTTACCACCAGAGTACCAAAATGGCACCTCTATTTCAAACAAAGAATTTTTATTAAACAGTACTAATCTGAATATTATGTGGAAACTATAAAATACTAATTTGACACTTTTAAAAGATGCCTGATCTCACAAATCGTCTAGGGTTTATATTTTCCATTAAAATATTAAACATAAATTAGTAATATGAAAACAATAATTAGTTGGCTTCTCGACCAAATGATGGTAAAAAAAAAACAAAACCAAAAAGTAAATTTTGTAATTGTTTTTTATTATGACAGTTCGACGTTACGACAAACTTTGTTTGTCTTCTTCAGGAACAATACAAAACAAAATTAAAGAAAAAACAAAATTAAAGAAAAAACAAAATTATAACATGAAACACAAACAAAAAACCAAATACATAGGTGAGATTACAGTAGTAATGCTAAATCTGTAATGAAAGGTGTATGTTGTAATGCAGAAGGCCAGAAGAAGGGGGGGACCGTTATGTAAGTACCGTTATGCGTGGAGAAAGTAATGTATGGAGAGGGGATAGAAAAATTGCTTTATTTATTTATTTTATTTATTAATTATTTTTTTTTTATATTTATTTATTTATTCTTATTATTATTATTATTTTTTTCCCCTTCTCCTTCAGGATTTTTTAAGTGAACAGAGGATATAATTGTAGTGGGAAGAAATTAGGTCTTTGTCTTTTTTATGATTAACAGGGTTAGGTTGGAGGTGGATTTGTATGGACTCAGTAAGGAGTCGCTTGGTGTAATTGGGCTGGGTAGCGAGGATAGAAGGATTAAGGAAATCAAAAGTGTGGTTCAAGGATAGAGCGTGCTTGGAAAGTGCTGTACTGTCTATTTTCTTCGAAGTAATGTCGTATTTGTGCTGTTTGAGTCTTTTATGTAAGTATTGTGAACTTTCTCCCACATAGGAAGCATTGCAATTGGGAGTAGAGCATTTCAAGTTATAGACCGTGTATGTTTTGTTGGTTATGGGAATAGGATCTTTAAGTTTGGAATAGATATTGTACAGTTTGTTTGAAGTAGTGAAGCCTATGGTGAGGTTGGGAATGTGTTTCTTAAGGGATTTGTTGATTTTTTGAGAGAGAGAATTAATATGTCTAAGGGATCTATAGATGGGTGGGTTATTGGTAAGATTTTGACTGGGTAACCTATGTGAGGATATAGGTGAGGCGGAATTTTTTATTATTTTGTTTATGATATGGAGAGGGTACCCGTTGGAGACAAGGATTTCCTTAGATTTTTTAAGCTTTTTCTTGTGAAAAGTAGGGTGAGAAAGAGAGATAGCGCGGTGAACTAGATTTTTGGCTGTATTGAATTTTTGGTGGAATGTGTGGTTGGAGAGAAAGTGGAGAAGGCGTCCGGAGTAAGTAGGTTTAGTGTACCAATCGTAAGTTAAGGTATTGTCAGGATTCCGTATAATGAGTGTGTCAAGGAAAGGAAGTCTGTTGTTATGTTCTTTTTCAATAGTGAAATGTAGTTTGTTGTGGTAAGAGTTGAAATGCTGAAGAATCTTTGATGTATCTATTGGGTTGACGTCCAGGAAGAGATCATCAACATATTTAAAAATATGAGAAATAGAGGGGCCAAGAGTAGGAAGGACTTTGTCTAAAAGATCATTCATAATAATGTTGGCTAGACAAGGAGCAAGACCCCTTCCCTTTTTGATATTTAAGGTTATTATTGAAATTGCTAGTGAGTTTATTTTCAAGGAAATAAAACTAGACCGTCTACTTGTTTAAAAACAAAGTGGAATGACTTACAACACATCCTACCACCAATAAAATGAGATCAAAGGAGTAGCATATAAAAAAAAGAAAACAAACGTAAAGCAATATGTTACTTCCGTTGTCTGTAATTATCTTGTGAAACAGCAGAAAGCATGATCTTCGGAGAAAAAAAAAGGAAAAGGCAAAAAGCTAAAGGAAAGGAGATTAAGGAGTAAGGAATGTGTGCTTTGGTAAAGCTGGAGAGAGATTGTACCAGAGCGAAGAAGTGAAAGGCGGTGTGCGTGTGTATGTGGGTATCTGTGTTGTGAATGTGAACGGTAGAAAGGGGGGAAGTTGAATAAAAGGCCTATGCCAAAAGAAAAGCACATTGGAAAGGGGAAAAGTACAGATTGATCTAACTGGAAAACCAGTGACTGTACACGACGTGTATGCCTTTTTTTAACGACTTTATTTTTATAGGGAAATCCCATTTTATAACGAAGTAGATGTAGAGTAGATACAAATTAAAAAGGAAACACGCTTGTTTCTGGCCGCGGGGATATTGAAAGTCTATAGGCATGAGGTCTTTTGAAATTATTGACTGTACAAAAAAAAAAATAAAATAAAATAAAATACACAAAATACGAAAATAAACTTGAAGACTAATTATTATTTGATTTTATATAAGTTAGACCAAAAATGGATTACACAAACAATCAGAAATACTTCTGCAGATGAAAATAAATAAATTTCAGGTTAACTCTGCAAATCTTACTTCTTTCAACTCATTCAAAAAAAAAATCTCACTTTTCCATCTTCGATTTTTCTATTAAATAGATTTTTACAATCAGCAAATTCATTCTTATATAATAATATTTAATAAATCATACTAAATCAATTTCTAAAAACCAATAGTTTACACACTCACAGTAGGCCTCAAAAAATTTTGTTCTGATAAAAATCTTTAAGAACAAAACTAACATCAATTGCTTCCGAAGCTAAATTAAACAAAAAAATCTGGTTTGAAACACTCAAACAACTATCTCTTATTGCGTTTAATTAAAACATAAAACTGATAAAAATATTCTCTAAATTTGGAAAGTTTTACTCAGTTGCCATGACAACATAAGGTCGGAGATGGAGGTGTATTTATCGGTATATATACGGAAGGCAGGTAGTAATTGAATGTGTTCACACACTGCAATCCAGAAGGCAACGCCAAACATTGTACAACTCAAATAACTTTTAGAATATGACGTCATACATTCTTTAGAACATCTTACAATCAATTTTTCCGGAAAAATGCTTATATATGTGAAGTTAATATTCCAAGTGTTGTGTCGTCTTGCCCGGTTGTGCCTGTAGGGGTGAAACTTGCGCGTGTGTCCGCGTCGTCTGGCCAGATATCCTGTTTTTCTCCCCCTTTTTTAATTCTCTCCCACCAATTCTCCGGCGCGTTGGGGGATTTCGCGTCGCCGGACGTTGGTTTCCCCTCCACAGCCACCCCCATTTTCCCATGTTAATCATCCCTTCATCTCTGTCTGCTGGTTCGCTGCTTTTGCATATGCGTATTTGTTCTTCTGCATCAGAATCTGAACTGCTTCATCGTTAATATTCACCGCCGCCACGGGTGTATTGTGCTTACGATCCAGGCTTTTCATCTCTGCCTCAAACCCGCTTCCGAGACATCCTATCTGCATCAACAAACGCTACGTTTTCGTACGGCTTCATTTACCAAATACCTTTCCCGCAACTTCCCTTCATACACACCCATACACGAACATATTTACACATATACACAGCTTCCTGTATACCCTTCACGCTTCATAGTGCCCTTCACAGCTTCTCCGACTCGACGTACGCTTCTCAATCATCTACTCCATCTTCAAGGTAAGCGAATTAATATTTTTTTCTTTGTAAATGCGTGTTTTACTAAGCACTCTTCCGTACGCTCCCGATTTCACGCCTACACGTGTACACCAAGTTTAAAGTAAATTGTTATACCCCCTTTTCGAGAGAGAAAAAAGTAGCCTATTCCGTAAAATCGCACTTTCCCCATTAACCTATTTTCATGTTAAATTTGGAATTATATTAATAATTTTCGTATAGGAGTTAAATCATACATTTTACTGAAGTGATACTCTAGAGTAAGACTTTGTTGCTGTACCCTCAGAACCCCCCCCAAAAAAAAAATTACCCTGAATATATTTTTCGAATAAAAGAAAGAGGTGATGAAGTTTTCAAAAGGCAACACTTTATATGTTTAGAAAGTATACAAAGTTTAAAGAAAAATGTTGACATACTTGATTTTTCGTTTTATATAATATTTCAAAATTAGCGGACTTCAAAATTGGGGGGGGGGCTCGATTCTTAAAATTTGACACATCGCATTTAAGAAATAGTAATAACAATGTACTCTTCTACAATCTACTGTCAAAAACCAATTTCGATATAAGTACCCAAGATTTGGATTTAAATACTCGAATTTATACAAACGTTCCATACTATTTATAAGAATTACGCACGTTCTGTGTTACATTAAGTAAAAATTAAGTATAAGCAATCATTTTTCCTTCTACGCATGCATCATCATTTGGTGGGTACACTCCTATTATAACCAGCTGAAACCAAAAAATCTTAAATGTAATCCTTAGAATTCTATCATTCACCTCTTTCTAATTTACAAAATTCTCTTTCCATTTTCCCCATATTAAGACAGTCACTCCCGATTTTCCTTTCTTTCCATTATCAACACCGCTCCAAATATAAATATAATCACCGATTATATCCGGTCATTTCCCTCTTCTTTATAGTTTTAGATAGGACAATATCCATTTATAATAATTTTTTTTTCATTCATAATTTCATTTAATTTTCCACTTATCCCTTATCCACTTTCCACTTACACTTAAGTTCCGATATTAAGAGACGTTTTCTATAGTCTAAGCCGTTTCCTTTGTATCCGTTCAACTTTTTTTTGCGGGGGAGGACTTTGTAGTGAATATTTTTTTATTGGAACGGCGGATAATGCCAAACTTTCCTTTCTGGAAAATCAGGGATTAATTTCGAAATTTTTTCCTCTATAAAAGTTGCCTTCACTACGGCTAACGAAGCTTTCCTCTCCGATATTTCCTAGAAAAGGTAGCGCTAGGGTGAATACTGTTTATGCTTTTATGTGACGTAATATATACTGTTCTGGTGATTTGTGCATGGTGTGTTGAACTGTGGTATCCTATGGGAATGCTAATCTCCAAGTACCTGGGGGACGCAGATCATCAGACACCTCGTGTGGGTATTTTATTTTAATTATTTTCAAAATTGAAAAAAATTCACTTCAAATTCTAATCTTTATTATAAAAATAATTTTTTTTACCTTCTGGTAAAATGGTTTTCTGTTATTAATCGGCTTAAAATGGTTTTCTGTTATATAAATCATAATTAGTAAGACTCTACATCAAGAGTACAGAAAATCAGATTAACATATAAAATTGATAATCGCACACTTCTTCAGTTTATAGATTAAAACTTCCAGTTGTTCACTTAATTCTGGAAAATCTTTTCTTAAGTGAGAAATTCCTACAACAACCTATGTTAACTTGTTCCCCACCCCCGCTACCTTCTAGAGCCAGCTCTCAAGGGAACACACATTCATCCTCCATGTCTATCTCTTCCTAACGTCCGTTCTATCCATCTAAAACCAACTACCCTTACTGAATATGCATGTATTTTAATTAGGACACCTCTCACATCTCATCCACTTACAATGTGTGTGTGTGTGTGTGTGTGTGAGAGACGTCCGGAACTTATGTGGGTCTGTGTATGGGTCTCTGTCCCTTTTTTGTTACATTTTCTATTCAAACTTCTCTCTCTAGCCGGCCGCCATCCTTAATATGCTGACACTATTTCACTACTATAGAATATAATTGAACCTGTACATCATTAACTTTATCCTTATATGGATGTTATATTTAACTTGACACGCCAGACATTATCTTTTAATATTTATTTAATTATTCTATATCTATTTTCGAGTTAAAATGTGCATTAAGTTATTTAAAGTTATTTATTATTAAATAATATTATTTTAAGGAACATTCATATAATATAAATCTGCTCTGAAATATTACTTGAATTTCTCTCATTTGAAATTATGGCATTCTAAATGTAAATGTCATTCTGTGACATATTATATTCAATTTTCCAGTTCCTTTTAATTGACTTTAACCCTTTAATTGCAACATAGTGCCGTAGGAGTAATAGTGTTAGCTAGTTTGACAATCACGTGTGAAGGAAATGTACATTTTAACACAACCATAGTTTCCACTACTGATAACATGTTTCTTAGTTTCTACGTACAACGGCCTCTAATATTATCTTTATGTGCATCTGACACAGTATAAAAGACGTCTCCGCACAATCCTGGGTATCCCACTACTCTTCGATTAAATACGGATCAAACTTGCAATCTAACTCAATTTAAAAATAGCCTTTTATTATGTCTTAACCTGGAAAAACTAACTTGAGGACTTTCACTTTTTTTGGAGGCGGGAAATTTTCTGGTTTTACGTTGGTAACACTGCAGATATCATTAGTCCCTTTCATTTATGTTATCTTTAACGTCATCTCAAAGAGTAACAAAGGTAATCAAACATCTAAACAGCTTTTATACGCAGCCAAATTTCTGAAACTTTATTATTTTTTTTTAATTTAAGGCGAGTTAACATCTAAGGTCATTTGCGCCCGGAGCCTCGGATTCGTCGGAGCCCGGGCCTCAATGTTTTCTCGTTACAGTCAATCACCGGACAGTGAGCTGTAGAGGCTCCTAGTAAGAAAAAAAATCTAAGGATAGCACAGCTAGACTCGAACCCTGGTCTTCCGCATAGGAGTCCAGTACGCTAACCACTTAGCTATTCCCTTCCCATTGAAACTTTATTAAATAGTAATTATTTTGAATAATTTGTATTGTTAGACACAGATTGATTAATTATTTTGTATTATTTTTATTTCGGTCGAGTAAAAAGTTGTTTGTAAAGCTTGTTGATAATTTTTAGTTTATTGACTAATTTGATTAGTTTTTTTTTTGTGTGAATTGTAAAAATTTTATACTTTTTTTTTAAACTTTGATTGGAAAATTGAGCCATTTATTGGAGGAATACGAAAGACGAAATGACCAAGTGAATTTCAAGTCAAATCTGGTTCGACGAATGTGAGACATTAGAGCATTAATCGTGTACTGAATCTTCTACTGAATAACTTGTTGAGAGTGTGCACTTGATTATGTAATTCCTTGGAAAAGATAGAGTGACTAAATGGAAAAAAAGAACCCGCTAATGTACGAGTAAAATAACACGAAAACAGACTATTCTTATACACCTCCCAGGTGTTAAAGGAGCTGGTAAGAATTGCAAAATTCCTATGGAATGTATGTTTTTTTAAAAAGAAAGAACATAATTTCTTGTGAAATGATAAGGCAAATAAACTTTAGTAAAAATGTGCAAGTTTGAGAAAAATTTATCAGTTAGTATTTTAAGTGAAAAACGTTGAACACTGCACTAAGGAGACCCAAATAATTTTTTCATGTTAAAAGGTGCATGCTAAAAATCTCGACAATATTTTCGATGTCTCGTTTTCCTGCTAAAATTTACACTTTTACAATCTATACGATATTGTGTAAAGACAATATATATTGACCCTACGCATCATATTAGATACATAAATAATTATATGTACATATACAAGTATTTAATAAAAAACACATAAAAATTATTGTTTTTTTTTTTTATATATATTTTTTGCAGGCTCTTTTTCAACGTCAAATTGGTCGATATCATCCCTTGTTTTATTCATTTCGCCATTCAAGTGCGTAACTAAATAATTGTGCATACACTTCATGATATTCCGCATTTCTGTTGCGGGAATTGACTTTTTTTTCGACACACAATTCACCAACTTCGTCACAGCCATCATCGAATTCGAAAACTAAATGACCAGTAAATTGAAATGTATTGCCAATGACAGTACCTCTTCCTAACCAAAGACAAGCGGTAACTTAGCAACACTGGCAGCCAATGTTTATTTTGTTCCGTCTAACGAAAAAAAAAACATATGTCAACAAATCTGGGTGACAATGTGCTGGAGAAAACAGGTATATTCTGTTCGTCCGAGAAGCGGAAACATTTCATGTCAAACGCTTTTTGTTTCGAGTTCAAACAAAACAAAAAAAAAATGTATGAAATTACATAGTATTTTTGTCGGGACCGCATTATTATTTCCTGTTAACGGATTTTTCATGTTAAGCGTTTTTGTGTTAAATATTTTCCACTGTAATTGTAGTAAAGTAAGTAGATGTCAGTGTTGCATAGAATAGATTTTTTTAGTTAATAGAGAGCTATATCATAAATCCGAATTGTGTTCGGAAATTTCTAAAAACCAAAGAGGCATCCCTAGACTTGTGTTTATAATAAAACTACCAGTTTGTCGGAAATGTTTTGCTACTTTTTTTTTTTATTATAAAAACTGATAAATTATTTTGTTATAGGTGTAGATTATTTCGTAACCAGATCGATAGACTATTAGTAACCAGATCGATTATTAATCGAAAATTTCATTATGATACCTGTATATGACTTTGAAAGTCTACGCAGAACACCTTTTCCAAAATATCTTATAAATTTTTTTTTTTCAGATTCACAACACAGTAGAACATCTATTTCCGATTAAAAAAAACAATAGTTTAATGTCTTTAAAAAGCTTAATTAAAACATTTTATGTATGATGTGCAAAAATTCACTCTATATGGATTATAGATTATAATTATGATAGGACAATATTCATGTTTGGCCGTTGTTAAATAAACAAGCTAAAAATTTTTATTTTTTTAAAAAGTTTATTCGACGTTTCGGATACCTTTGGTATCCTTCCTCAGGAACTATGTAATGGTACCGCAAAGACAAAATGCAACCACAGCAGAGAGAAGAGAGGCCCTCTCTGGTTAACAGCGACTACTCTCTGACTTAGGCAGGCTAGAGTGGGAGAACCTGTGTATATAAGCCAGTGGGAATCTATCTAAAGGATCTATCAAATACAACCATACAACAGTACATCGCATCGTGTCATATCTTTACTCTCACCATTAATTCTATCATTTTCATTATAAAGTCCAGTGCAGTTAGTGTAAACTTAGCTTTATTATATTAGTGTCTTCATATCTCGTTCATTTAATCAAACCTAATTTCTCTCTGCTATGATTGCATTATCTTTGCAGTACCATTACAAACTACAAAACAAAAAATATGGATATCAAGAAAATTGTATGATAAAATTAAAACATAAAACAATTAACATAATTTAATTAACATAATTTAAACAATAAACAATAATAAAACAACGTAATTAACCTAAATCACATTAAAACATTATCAACATAAAATAATTAACATAATTTAAACAATATACAATAATAAACAATTAATATAAATTTAATTTGTTTTATGTTTTAACTTTATCAAACAATTTTCTTGATATCCATATTTTTTGTTTTGTAGTTCAGTGAGGAACTAAAAAATAAAAAGTTTCTTCTTTGGCCCCAGCCAACTAATTTTTTTAGCTTGTTTATATTATTAAATAACATCACTCAAATATATATCCAGAAACTAATGTGAAATTTAAAATGAATATACCACAGTGTAGTATCAAATTATTTATATAGTGGCTCAGTTATTAAACCATTATCTATTTGCCAGGATTAAACCTGCTAATTAAAATAAAATAATCTCTATAATGTGTTAGTCACAAAGGACTTAATGACACAAAGATTTCCAGCCACATTTAATTAATACTAATTGAATAAAGCCTAATTATTCAAGGTAACGAACGATCCATGTGTAAAGGGGAAAGTATTAGCGGTTCTGCTATTTAATGTTATCTACACACTTTTTTCTTTTTCTTTTTTTTTCTCAATGTTCCAACAATGTTACCGGTGAAATTTTTTAATATTTGAAATTAAATTAAAAAAAAAAATTTTCTCTTACTAAAGTTTAAACAGATTTAATTTTCTTCAAACTTATAACTAATTAAATGTTTGTATGTCTTCCAGTTTTACAAATCAGTAATTGGAGTATCTGAACTTAATAAAATCAATTTTTTGGAGGAAAACCTACACTCCCTATAACATGAAATCTTCTTTTAAATGAACTTACTAGAAAAAAAAAAATCCCAACAAAGTGATAAGTCCTTTGTAGTCATAGTTACCGTAAAAAAATTTAATGAAATGGATGAAATCGTAGAAGACTGAAATTCCTTCAATAAAATCATATTTCAGGACAACTGATTTTTTTATTCAAATTCACAATATTGACAACGTATTTAATTCTATTTAATATTATTTACATGATACAATTATATAAATAAATCGAAATAGCATTTCAAAGGAAAACATAACTTCACTCTTCTCCCAAAAACCAATTAAATGTAATTTTATGAAATAAAAGATAGTAGTTATTGTATCTGTGGGTGTATACAAATTGATGTATATTAAGTTTTTGAAGAAAATTGATGCAACCGTTTTGGAGAAAAATCGCTGAAAACGGAAAAAAACTGTTCAGTAGAAATGTACTTCCAGTCAATCGATTTTCTTCAAAACTCTGAATATTTGCAACATATTTAATACTATTTAATATTATTAAGATGATATAATTATATAATAAATTGTAATAGTACGTACTTTAGAGGAAAACATTACCCTCCCCCTCCTCCCAAAAGGTCACTTAAATTAATTTTTCCAGAGAATTGTTTTAAATGAACCTTTTTAGCTCTTTGTATATTTGCAGTAAATACGTATATGAAAATCAAGAAAAAAAGACATTGGAGCCATTTTGGAGAAAATTGCAAAAAAAAAAACAAACAAATTTCTATGACGTGAGTGTTTCCGGTTAAGAAATTTTGACAGATAAGTTACTGTCGGGTCCCATGGTGACATCCACAAGGAATGTCAATTTTGAACTTTCTCAGATTTTTGAACTATGCTCTCCAAATACACATAAACATCGAGACCATTTTTCTAAAAAAAAAAAAAACACTTTTTTTGACACTCATAACGTGTATTTCCCGTGAAAACTCGATAACGAAAATTTGACCCGATTACAATATTTCCATTAAAGCCGTTAGAGAAAGTAAAAATAAGACTAGGATCTGTTAAAATACTGTTTTTTTTTTCTCCATAAAATAAACATTAAAAAGCATTAGAGATTACAAAAAAAAGCTCAAGAAAACAAACGGTGCGTCGATAACGCCATATTTCTTAAGAGTCTTTGAGTTCGGTTAACGAATTCGAAATGATATTGATTGGTCATGAATTGGTTGTGAGGATCGTCACGTCGTGCCAAATATATTTTGTAAAAGAGAATTTTTTGGGTGAATTTGGAAGGATTTTTACATAGGAAATGGTTTCGCAGCTGTAGCCCGATGGGTTAAAATTAAGTGATAATAAACTATATACACAAACCGTTTTTTCGCAGATGACCAGGTTATTATCACTGAAGGCACCGAGCTCGCTTCAATTATATGTTCAAGGTTAGCCCGCGAATACAAAACTTGGGGTCTTTAAATTAAAAGAAAAGCGAGTACATGACCAAAGTATACAGAGGAACCACTAGAAATCCAGGGCAATTTAATTAGATCTGTTCGGGAATTTAAGTATTTGGCTTCTATCCTACAAGTAAATGGAGGATCAGAAAAGGAAGTGGCAAAGAGGATAGTAGAAGGGCGCAGGGCCATTGGGTTACTAAATCCGTTATTATAGAGTAGTAATAAACTACCGAATGTCAAAAAGTTAATTTACTTTTTTAGTTGAAAGTGTAATGCTCTACGCTAGTGAAATATGGGCGCCTGGATGCCAAGAGAAAAAAAAAACAGCTCGCCACAGAAATGGATTTCTGGAAGAGATCTACCCGAAAATCAAGATTAGAGTGGGTCAGAAACACAGAAATAAGAAAGGTTATGGATGAAAAGAAGGACATCCTCCAGAGAATAACGGAAAAGAGGCTGGAATGTTCAGTCATACCCTCAGAATGGATAGCTAAGGATCCCCTAATAGGTGACGGAATGATCTCTGGAAAAAAGGAGGAAAAGAGGCAGACTAAAATTAAGATGGAGAAAGATAGTAGAAGGACATGACAGGATATGGGTTTAGTACCTGAAGAAGCTCTGCAGAGAGATATATGGAGCGAAAATAAAAAATTTTGATTGATATCATGATATACTTGGGCGAAGATAAGGATGGTTAGTTTGGTGAAGAAATCCTCATTGAGGGGAAACCTAAAAAAAAAAGGAAAAAAAAACTGGGGCATTCCATCATCAAACTCATGTTCTTACTTGAGTAGAATGATTAAAAAAATGAATAGGAATAGAAATTCAAATCGCCGATGCATGTACGAGTATAAATAACCGGCTCTTTGCGGGTAACAAAGGGATTGTGGGGCAAAATATGTTATACAAATTAAAGAAGAGCAGATCAATAGCAGAATATTACTAAGGAACTCAATATTATAAAAAATATTGCATGTGACTTTCATGTGGCAGAAAATAAATATCAGAGACACCAATATATCAATATCAATAGATCAATATCTTGATTCAATAAAGGTGATATATACATTTTTTTTTATTATTCTACCTTGTTCTTACTTTAATAATTTATATACATAAATTTCTCTCTCTCCCTCACCATATATATATATATATATAATATAAGTTATGCCCTGTATTAAAATATAGGTAATATATTAAAGAGGTAATTCTTATAAAATATATGTCAACTACTATTATTTACAAAAAAATGTATTTTTCAAAATAAAGACATCCTAATTTATTTCAGAAACAAAATACAAGTACACTACATTTGGCCGTTTTTCCTATTTTGGTAGGATAGATGACGCACCACAGGTAGGAGATATCCTCTGTGAAGGAATCATTGCTGATCGACATGAAACTTGGTAAAACACTATTTCTACGAGTCCAGCTTTAATTTAAAATTGCAATTAATATAGTATATAAAAATTTACTAAGCGTTTACTATGAAACTTTAGGTATTCACCAGATATAACTGATGCGTATAAACGTTCGTAGAACATAGAGGAACATACAAAAAAAAATTTTTTTTTTTTTTATATATATTTATTTATTTGCATCTGTGCAATATATACATTGGCAAATGTGTGTGTACAAGATATTATACAAATTGTGACACTGAACTGGGATCAGCGCCACAACTAGGACAGCGTGATAGAAGAAACCAGCCAGCGCTGGAACTTCCTAGGACTTATTATTGGCAGGTTGGGAGAGAAGGAGATCACGAGGCCAACGACGCTTTAATCGCCGTGGAATGTTTTCAGAATGGGACGGTGCGGTCAATGCGACAGGATTTGGGTGGACTTGTAGGTTTTTGTGGAATTTCTAGAAGCGGGTGTGGATAAGATCATTGACGAATGGAATATTTAGATCGTGATGGAGCGTTCGATTAGAAACATAATAGGGTGCATTATTTATTCGACGAAGGACTTTGGAGTGGAAAGATTGTATTGGTTGTATGTTGGAGGGTTTTGCGGAGCCCCACAATTCTGCTCCATTTGTCTATATTGGTCTGAGTAGAGTTTTGTAAAGAGTGAGTTTGTTATGTATTGTCATGGTGGATTTAGGTCCTAGAAGTCTCCTAAGTAGTCCGTAGGGTCTGTTTAGTTATTTTCTTTTAAGTCTTGTGTGTGACATACAAAAAAAAAAAAATAACTGACGAATTTTGCAATACGTTCGCTTCTGATCTCTCTACTCCTGGACTAACTTCCATGACGTCACGTAGTGGCAAACAAGAGAAGTAAAGCCTGCGTCTTCTTCCCTAGCCCCGTCATCTCTCTAGCTTTACCCTATATATATGAGTTTGTTTGATATTAAATCGCTCGGACCCACTGCTGTTGTCAGAATTAGTAACCCCCGCTTATTTAATGTCTAGGGACCGCTGATATAGAAAAAATTATTTTATCAGCACCTTTTGTAACATGAATACAGTGCCCTGAATTATTATATTAAAAAAATAATAATATCAGGTTAATGAAGTTTTAATGCCACCTTTCCATTGTTTATAATAAAAATGTAGAAGAACCATACAAGTCTGTGGAAAAATTGATTAACAACCTTACGATATTACTAAAAATGGTTGTTTATAAAGCAACATTTCATTACTGTAATATTACCAGACCACATGACGTCAAATAAATTGATTCCAGCTGTGATAATTAACATTAAAAAGCGAGGCTTGCATATTTGATATCCAACCTAATTAATAAGGGAATAGTAGTATTTTATTTTTGTTTATCAGTTCATATCATGAAAGGTTGTTAATATTCAGTCTGTTCACTATTATTTTTGTGTATTATGCCCTAGTTGAATATAATTAGTAGCTCAATAAAGAGAATCATTGTCCTCTTATTGAATGAAACGAATGTATTGCAACCATAACTGATTAATTTCAATTTAACATATATTTCACTGTTAATTAAAAACTCTATTTTCGAGATATTTATTTTAACCCTGGAAATAAATAAATAAAAAAGATAGCAGGGATTACCTGAGTGGATTACTAAGTCCACTGTCTCAATCAATATAGGTTGTAGCGCCAGTTTAAATTTTGGCATAACTGGCAGGCCCACTAAAACTTTGTAAAATTAATTATTCCGGAAAAGTGTTTCAAATAACATGGCCATTTCCGAGAATATTTCAAAAAAGCTCGAAAGCCTTTTCTATAAATTCACACTTTCTGTTAACCAATTTACCTTAAATTTGGAATTATTAAAGTACGTATAAATTGCTTCAAGATTATAATAAATGGGAAAACCATTCATTATATTATGATTCATTATATGATAGTATAATGAAGTATAAGCTTAACGTTGTTGTGCCTCCACAACTGCCCCCCCCCCTAAAAGTGGTATAGAAAAATTTTACAAATAAAAGTGTTAGGGTTTAGCGGTAGGCATTTATATGTGTAGATAATATAAGGTCGGCACGGGAACCAAGTGTTTTTTGCAATGGATAGCACTCGCCCATTAGAAAAGAGAGGGGCGCGCGGCAGGTTACATCCCGTTCCTTGACTCATAGCATTTTACTTTCAGTTGCTATCATGGAGCAGTGGACACGGGAACCAAGCGGCGTTTTTGAAATGATTATAAAATCGTTAGTTTTTGCTTGAAACAAATTTTATTGTTCACTGGAGTACGTACAGATCGTTGGGAGCCGGGCGGTTTATTTTTTATTATTGAAAGCTTGGAAGATTGTTAACCAAATGTAATAGCATCCAGCAGAGAGAAGACAGGCCCTCTCTGGTTAACAAAGACTACTCTCTGACTTAAGCAGGCTAAAGTGGGAGAATCTGTGTATATAAATCAGTGGGAATCTATCTAGAGGATATCAATCAGATACCATACATCGCATCGTGTCATATCTCTACTCTCACCTTTCATTCTATCATTTTCATTATAATGTCCAGTGCAGTTAGTGGAAACTTAGCTACATTATATTAGTGTCAGCATATCTCGTTTATTCAATCAAACCCAATTTCTCTCCTCAACAACTCCATTATACAAACGTAAAATTGTGTCCGTATGAGAACAGAATCATTTCGATTAATACTGAATCTGCGGCGGAATTCCAGCTGAATCGCAGTCACCGACTCACCATTTCTAACAAAACAATTATACGCGAAAATGCGATGTTCTAACGTCTACGGCTCCATGATAGCAACTGAAAGTGAAATGCTATGAATCAAGGAACGGGATGTAACCAGCCGCGCGCCCCTCCCTTCTCTAATGGACGAGTACTATCCATTCCAAAAACACTTGTATACTAAAGACCATGCCGCACCTTGTATATTAAAGAAACTCGTTGGAACCATTCCAAAGAGAATCGCGAAAAAAACTTGGAAAAAAGTTCAGCAATATTGCACTTCCGGTTGAAAAATTGTGGCCAAATTCTTCTGCGGTGGTGAAATCTTTATGGAATATCATTCCGTGAGCATCGAAATTCAAAAATAAATGAACTTACCTGCATTTATTGTTTTATTTTTTTATTTTTTGATTACACAAACACACACACACACACACCCATACACACACCCACACACACACACTTATGTGTAATAGGATCCGAAGAGAGGGATCCAAAGCAGAAGAGAAAGACACACCAAATAGAGAATCTCACACGCTACTTAGGCCAGACTAGAGTGGGAGACTCTGTCTCTCTCTCTCTCTCTCTCTCTATATATATATATATATACAGCCGCGCTAGCCTTACAAAGGATAGTCTCTAAAACAGTTTATACTTTAGTAATGCGT
>JAAEAF010007292.1:0-51564 GCA_011037195.1 Triatoma infestans
CTAGAGTCCCCAAGAAATTGCTAGATGGGCACCCAGGAGGGGCAAGGAAGAAAGGAAGACCGAGGAAAAGATGGCTAGATGATGCCGAAGAGGATATTAGAAGCCTTGGCGAAAGAAGATGGAGAAGAATCGCTTTGGTGAGAGAGGAGTGGGAGAGAGTGGTTGAGGAAGCCAAGGTCCTTCGAGGACCGTAGTGCCACGAAAGAAGAAGAAGAAGAAGAAGAAAAACGAATAACTGGCATCTTATGGTTGACTGATTTTTTAAACCAAAAAAAAAAACAATAATGATCCTGTTGTGATTCCTGGAGGAATATAAAAAACTGAATTCTTTATGTTTTCTCATTTATAAATTATACGGGATACACATACTGCCAACGCTAAATTCTTAATGAAATCTGTTGAATTCTGGACCTTGCTGAAAAAGTGTGAAAAAAAATATCTCATACACAAGTTTTTCTTATTTCTGTTGCCCCAATTCTAATTGGCAAGTTTACTAAACTGTGGAATTTACCAAAGTTTGCATTTTGTTTCGTAAGAACAAAACGTAGTATAGAACTGCTATTAAAATGTGATGCCTTGGCAAGCCTTCCCAAGAACTATTCCAACACTATTTTACCCGTAAAAAATTGTAAAAATGAAAGTGATAAGCCTTCCCTGTTTTGGATAAAGATAACCGTTCCCATGAAAATTGGGAAAACCAAATAAAACAAAAAAAAAACAATGTCTTTCGGGTTAATCTAATTGGATGGCCGGTTCGCTTAGCTATATCTGAATGAAATATCAAGTGCGAACATAAACTGACATACAAGAAAACGCCAAATACCAGAGCTATTTCTAAAAACTATTTTTTCATGCTTAGAAGATCGGATAATTCCCAGAATTTGCGATGAAACCCTACTTACGCCTTCTCGCTTCGGCTGGTTGTCGCCAGCTCAAACTACCCCTTAAAATCATCCTATCAAACCAGTCTCTTTCCCGTAGCCCTTCTATCCGCCATCTGCTCCTTTATATCTTCATTCCAATTTCGGGCTGGTCTTCCTTGTCTTCGGTCCCTGTGGAGATTTCACTTCCTTACTCTCTCCTACACCCGCACGGGGTATCTGTTTCATGCAGTTACTTGGGGAGTAGCGACCCCACGGGTTACCACAGCTCAGTACTCCATGTTTTCGTCAGAACAGTACACAATACACTTATACAACAAACTCTACTCTTTGCAGACAAAGACATATACAGTACACAAACTAGGGTCTCCTTTCCTAGTTAATTGGCGTAAGCCAAGGGAGAAGAAAGGGATTAGCTCAGTGTAGCGTGCTAGACTAGCAACGCGAAGGTCCCGGGTTCGAATCCAGCATGCTACTTTTAGATTTTCTCTTCCTAGGAGCCTCTACAACTCACTGTCCAGTGATGGGCAGTGTTGCGTGTAGCTAGTGAATACTGCTTGGTGGCCAGCAGTGCATTGAGAAGGCTCCAGGGAGCACAATAGATCTTTCAGATCGGAGTGCAATAATCTCCTACAACAATCTACTCTCTCCTGCCATCTTTCCGGGAGGCATTCGTCTGGGACGAATCCATGCCATTTCAACTTCCTTTTTTCTATTCTTTCTCCGGTAATCTCCCTCACTTCCATTTCTTCCTTATGTCTTCATTTCTTATTCTATATCTCCTTATCTCTTTTTCAAACACTAATTGAAAAAAACTTGATAAATTAAGTATATAGAATTTCTAAAAAATAAACTGCATTTGCGATGATAGGTGGCCAGAAAAACTTGTTATTTTGAAAATAATGAGGGGGAAATGCAATATTTTCTCTTTATAGCAGACTTTAAAATATTCAAATTCTTCTGCGCTGCCATTCTTAAGGGGGAAAGAATTACAGTATCATCCGCATACAGCAGAAGATGCCACTCATGTTCCTTATACATGGGAATGCCAGTTGAATTTCGCAGTAAAAAGAATTTTAACGACATCTGAGAGGCATAGAGAGAAGAGGAGCGGGCTTAAGACCTCACCCTGAAGGATACCTTTGGTGATCGGTATTTCCCCTTTTTCAAACACTTATTCCTAATCATTTCTTATATCTTTGCGAGCACCTTCAGTAGTGGTCCATGTTTCGGCTCCGTATGCTTTGATTTTTTCAATTATAATAGAATATTCGGTGATTACTATTTTCGGATAAGGCATCCTAACTGCTTTTCGCGCCTGACCGCTTATAAGCCGTTTCTCTTCCTCATATCCTTCCTACACTTCCAAAACTGATACTAAATATTTAAAACTTTTTTGCGGGATTCAGAGCACTGCAAACCAAAAAAAGTTCTATTGTGCCCCCCTACTGGTACCAAGATGATACCACTCACCCTACAATATACAATAACCCTTCACTTCAGTAACATTTTTCCTCATCCATCATTAATCCTCCTTTCTCTCGTTCCGTATATTCTGTCATCATAATTTATCGGCTGAAATTTAATTTCGAATGCAACAGAAAGAGAAAGTAGTAAAGCCCCTTCCAATATATATATATATATATATATATATTGTAATTCCCCTTAAGTATTAAGTGAAAGAAGAATCTGGTAAGAAACTCTCACACACAAACTCTTCCTCCAAACTTTTCCACCAAATGCCCGTAAAGATCGTTGCCCTAGAATGTTCTCCATGTAAAAGTAAAAGATCTTTCTACAGAAAATAAGTATATCACTTTCAAAGAAAATCTTGTTGATTCCTTTTCTTCTTTTTTTTTTAAAAAAAAAAAAAGAAAAAGAAAATTGCGAAAAACTAAAAAAGTGTAGAGTGGTAATTTGTAGTTGATTGATTTAATTGAAAAAAAAACTTGATAAATTAAATAAATATATAGAATTTCTAAAAAATAAACTGCTTTTGCGATGATGACAGGAGGCCAGAAAAACTTGTTATTTTAGAAATAATGAGAGGGGAAATGCAATATTTTCTCTTTACAGCAGACAGAGAAGGTACATTAAACAATAACCATCGATCAATATTTTTATTTAAAATCTATAGTATCGATTTATAGTGCGGAACATGAACATCCTGTTGATAGCTAACGAATGACTGGGAAAAGATTTACCTACCTTGCGGACAGCAATGACAACAATCCGATTTTCTTTTAAGAAGAATTAAAAAAATTTTCTGTCTCTTGTTTCAAAGACACTTTTGTTTCAACTTTTAAAATCATTGTTAACTTAATCTATCATTTACTTTTTAACATAAAGATTGGATGAATGATAAATTTAAATTAAATACTGCAATTAACCTATTATTTATATTGCAAATGATAAAGTTAATTGCAAAAAAAATAAAATAAATAAGTTTATATATATATATATATATATATAAAAGAATGTAAGGGTTAAAAATTGGTTTTTATATTGTTGTAGAGCGCAGTTGAAGGGCCCGTTCTATTTTTAGAGCACATCGATCGATGTGGGTTGGTGCTCTCTTCAGTCTTGCTATTTCCGTGCCAGTCTCATACAAATTATTCACACTTTGGATACATTCATTGTTCTCCCTTGTTACAAACCAAATTATTACCGTTTCTCTTCTATTTTTTTATTGTTTTTTTTTTTTTCCTATAAATTCAAATTTCGAATATATTCTATAGTTAAATCTAATTAGTAATAATACTAGTAATAGGTATAGTAATATAATTAAAATATTTATTTCTAAATTTTTAATTTAGCAAATAAATAAATTTAAATAACATTTATTTATTTATTTAGAGAATTTAATTTTATAAAAATATGATATTATATTTAAATATAAAACAAGCAACTATTTAATTTAATATAATATGACGTATCATTTGTAATTATTGATATCTATTAATGTAAAAACATAATCCAACAGACAATAAATAGCAAGTTCATTATTTCAAATAGAATAATCTTATTTGATGATCTCTTCCTGCTATTCACACATACAAAATGGATAATTTGTATTGAAATTCTTAATTACTTGACTCTAGGGGTGAGTGTTGGTGTAGTGGTTATGAGCATGGACTTGTAAGTGGGAGGTTCCCCAGTTCGAGTCCCGCGTAAAACTGCTAAATTTTATATTTGTTTAAAAAATATTTATGGTAAAGTATGTGCTTCCACCCCCGTAGACGACACCTAATTTGGTAGTTGGACGTTAAGCCTGACTGAAAAAATAGGCATTTGAAATGTATTTGGTATGATGTGTTGTTGTGTGTTTGTAAAGTATTCTAGCACGAGCGGGTTTAGTAAGGGACTTTTGTGTATGTTTAAAGAGAAGAGAAGTAATAAGAAATAAATAAGAAAACTCTGATAAATTAAATTAAATATAGGGTAAAGCTGAATCAAAATATAGGAGATATATTAAAGCGGTAATGCTTATAAAACATATGTCAACTACTATTAACTACAAAAAAAATGTTATTTTTCGAAATAAAGACATTCTCATTTATTCCAGAAACAAAATACAAATACACTATGGTTGGCCGTCTCTTTTACTAATCGTAGGATAGATGACCATAGGTAGGAGAGATGCCCGTACCTTTCCTCTGTGAAGGTAACATGGTTGATCGACGTGAAACTAGGTAAACACTGCGAGTCCAACTTTAACATCGGCAGGAAATCTTTCATTTCAATTGCAATTAATATAGTGTATAAAAACAAAAAATTTACTAAGCGTTATGAAAATTCTGGTATTCACCAGATATAAATGTTCGTAGAACACAGAAGAACACACAAAATAACTGAAGAATTTTGCAATACGTTCGCTTCTGATCTCTCTACTCCTGGGCTAACTTCCATGATGTCACTTGCCTGCGTCTTCTCTCCTACCTCCGTCATCACTCCTAGCTTTACCCTATTATCATTCAAGAAATTTAAATACTTTTCAATATCACAATACTATGCTCGTAAAATCAATTATTTAGCTAGATTAAATGTTAAACTCTTATATCTGGCACTGAAGTTAAGTGAGCGATTCCTGATACAGATGTTCTGGTTCAATCTCTAATTCAGACTGGTCTGGTTGATGTGCAGAATTTAGACTCTCTCTTGAAAGAAGGCTTTCTCTTCGTAGTTGCCTGTGAGAAGAGGCAAAAAAGACAAAGCTGACTAAGTTCTATGAACTCTTCTACAACGGTGTTCATTACCTGAATAGTCACTTTTGCCAGCGAATGTTAGAATATCCATTTACAGAGTAATGAGTTAACCACTACCGCTCTTAGCTCGGGTACTCGTGGTACAGCCATAAAGTTTACAATACATAACGTACTAATATATGAATTTGAAAAAAAAAATCAAATCCCATTTCAAAATTCTATAATAACTTAATACAACCAGTTATAATGTGAAAGTTTTTACCAACAAACTTTTTTAAATTTTACAATAAACAGCAATATGACCAATAACAACAGAGTTACAAAATAAAATAAAAAAGCTTAATTTGGACATACCTTTGAAACTTTTTTTTTTTATATTTATTTATTGAATATTTACAACTGCATGATTTATATAAATGCAGCAAGTAAATATGATGTAAGGAATATTGTATCATGCAATATCGTGAATGTCAGTTATCCAGAGGTCGTTGACAAACGGGATCTTGAGGTCGTTGTAAATGGTGCGGTTGGTGACGTAAAACGGGGCGTCGACAATGCGACGGAGGATTTTTGACTGAAGGGTTTGAATTTTATTGAGGTTGGAACGCTTAGCAGTGCCGTATAGTTCTAGACCGTATGTCCAAATTGGAGAGAGCAGTGAGATGTAAAGCTGTTTTTTGTTTAGAAGTGTTAGTTTAGCGTTTGTCAAGAAGTCTAGCCAGAAGTCTGAAGCGTTGGTTGAGGGTGATTCGTTAAAGTCTCGTATGTGGATTCCATGTGAGTTGCTTGTCTAAGTATAGTCCAAGATAACGAACGTGGTCTGCGGGAGAAATTGGAGTATTGAATAGATAGATGGGAGGGAGTACTTTTTTGTTTAATGTGACAACTATGTATTGGGATTTGTTAAGGTTGATTTTTATTCTCCATTTGGTTAAGCCGGGTTCAAGTGAGTGGAGATGGATTTGCAAGGAGCGCCTGGAGAGAGGGATCGGAGTGAGCTGATAGGATTGCTGTATCATCAGCATAGGTGAATAGGCTAGTGTAGGGGTGTACGGGGATATGGGCAGTATAAATTGTGACCTTGTAACTGGTGTTTAAAACTCTACATATACATCACATCTTGCAATAGAGATTGTATAAATTAACAATTGTAAGATAATCTTCCCTTGAGAATGACACGAAAGAGTGTCAGAACGTCGGGAAAAAATGTAATTCTATTCAAGAAAAATATAATTATATAAGGCTGTAAAAGAGGTTCATATTCTTACAACCTTACATAAATTAATAATATATCATACAGCCATAAAGTTCAACAACATCCAACGTTAGAATATCTTTCAAATAATGATTTTCTTCAAATAAAATATATTTATAGATATAATTTCTGGCATCCATCAAACATTATTGGTTTCTCTAACTGTTTTTTATGTATTTCTAATTGTTTCAACTTTTTAGAAATTGAATTTCCACGGACATACATGATTTTGAGGTATACTCGTGAGTCATAATATTATCGTTTAACTAATAGCTGTATGTTTTATCTTGTTATGTGATTAGCATAGAATAATAAGTAATTCGTAGGAAGTAAAGGGGCGGGTGTTGGTGTAGTGGTTATGAGCGTGGACTTGTAAGTGGGAGGACCCCAGTTCGAGTCCAGCGTATAACTGCTAAGTTTTATATTTGTTTAAAAAAAGTTAATAGTAAGGTAGGTGCTTCCGCCCCCGTCCACGACACCTTTGGTAGTTGGACGTTAAGCCCGCCTGAAAAAATAGGCATTACTTCACTTACTTCCTAGGAAGTAACTGTATATTTCATCTATTTCCGAGACGAATATTTCGAAGAAAATAGATTAAATGATACTAATACATACTGATTCCCCTCCGTCCCCAAGTTTTTCGCGATTTTCTCAATAGCCAACAATTTTTTTTTTAAATATTGTTATATTTAGAAAAATTTGTTGTAGAAGTATCTTGTTGGAAGAAAATAATTGGTAAATTTGGAATATGTGAATTATATTTTTATAAAACAATCAACTATTTTTTATTCGGAAAGTGTAACAGGATCCGAAGAGGGGGATCTAAAGCGAGAGAGAGAGAGAGAGATACACACACGAAACTTGAGATTCTCACACTAGCTACTTGGGCCAGACTAGAGTGGGAGACTCTGTTTAAATACAGTGGCGCTAGCTCTACGGGAGACAGTCTTTAGAACAGTTTATACAGCAGTTACAACGGGTCAGCAATCAACCACTGCCCTTCTCTTCATTTACATCAAATCTCTCACTACTAATTTCTATATTCGTGTAAAGACCTGGCAGAGTTTGTGTTACTTTCCTTATTATACAGTGTTCAGCATTATTTCCAGATTATTTATCTTTTAAAACCCAATTCTCTCCTTCTTATACTCTTAGAAACCGCTTCAGCGCATACTTTTATATATAATATAGTTTTCCACAAAGTTCACACATCGACATATATCGATCGATCACTTTTTTTTTTTTATTTGACATATTTTTTCCAAGAAAATATATTTTTAGGGATTCTGGGAAGCTGTGGCCAATTTCTCTCCTTAAAGAACGTTCATTCCAATTTTAATTATACAATTCCGCCAGTCCTATAATAAATATTAAAGTCGCTAAAATAATATGGGGAAAGTTTCTAGATTCAAGAAAATTGTCAATTAAAAAATAAAAAAAAGCTAAGAGAAAATCGTTTGAGTGTTAATAATCAGTTTTTTTTTTTTTTTTATTGTTTAATATTTTTCCTAAACATAATAGAATCGCAGAAATATTATATTACAATAGAATTTTAATGGAACTTTGAAAATAATTTGTTCGGATAAATGTATCAAATAACAAGTGATGAAAGGTCATCGGGTGCCATTTTCAAGAAAACAATATTATAGGATTGACAAATCTTTCTTCTTCAATCTTCTTATAACTAAGTATTTCACAAAGAAACGAAATTTTAAATCAATACATATTTTTCTTTATTTGCTTAAATGTATAAAGCTGTAGATTTGTCTAAAACAAAAATAGAAAATGTAAACAAAAACTATTATTTAAAAAAAAAAAAAAATTGAGCCCACATAAAAGAAATTAGAGAAACAATTAAATTAATGAAAATAAAAAAAACACACAAATTTTAATAGCAATCTAAAATTTGACCATTGTATGTATTGTAGATGGTAAACATTGCAGCAATCTAGTAAAATATGGACATGGAAGATAGAATTAAAATTTATGGTAATCTATGCAAACATTTTAAAACAGAAATAACAATATTTAGCTGGTACATTACTGTCGAATAGAAATGTTGATGATAAACAAAACCATAATTTATAATAATTTTTGATAATACTTATCAACAGTGTACTAAAACAAACTATGCGCAATAAAAGGAACAATGATTCAATATAATATGATAATGTATGCGTGTATTAAATTATAATGCTAGTTTAACGATGCCATTTTGTAAATTTAAATAACGGAAAATTTAAACAAACTAGTTGGTTCTTTCAATGAAAACTGCTTTCGTCTTGAATTTCAAGTTACATGGAACAAATGCTTGTGAATATTCTAGCATGGAAAGAATTCAAAAATTTATACATGAATTAAAGAAGTATGTAAACCGCGACATTGTAAAAAAAATTGATAAGGAAGAGATGAGCTAGGAAATCATGATTCTTCACTTCCAGATTGGTACTGGAATGTTCTAGAAGGCTGGAAGAGCTTCCTTTCTTTGAAGGATGAGCATCTAGTCTGGGTACCATGTCATGTGGGAATTTTTGGGAATGAGGAAATAGATAGGTTTGCTAAATTAGGCGCCTCTCTCCCTTAAGTTGGTCCCGAGTCTGTTTTCAAGCACATGTCTATCAGGCTTCCAGTTCTGAATAGCTTTACAGCATTCATCCCTATGGATGAGCACAGTTGGTTGTTGGTAGTCTAGTTGCTCATTGGGGTCCGGACAGTGCTATTAGTGAGACGTTGTTGTGACTTTCAAGGAACTCTCTTAGGCATCTGGTTGGATTCCTTACTGGACATTGTGGTTTAAGTGTATAAGGAGGTTTGAGAAGGAGAGAAGTTGGGTTACATAGATAAATAAACTAGAAGTAAAGCTGAACACTGTATAATAGAAAAGTAGTGCAAACTGCCTGGACTTTACAATAAAATATATAAAGTGGTAGTGAGAGATAAAGAGAAAGGTTGATGACGCGTCGTGACTGCTGTATCATCTCTGCTGCAAGATTGTCGATATACTCGCTCCTATGGCTGGCACAGCTGTATTTAAACAGTTTCTCCCACTCTAGTCTGGCCTAACCTAGAGAATGGTCCTGTCTCTCTCTCTCTCTCTCTCTCTCTCTCTCTCTCTCTTCCTCTCTCTCTCTCTCTCTCTCTGCTTTGGATTCCTCCTCTACGTAATGGGGCTCATGCCGGATTCCTTTTGTACAGACTGTAGACAGAGGAGGTAACACCCCTGCTTAGGTTGTGAGGAAATTAGGTTCAGTACTTTTGGTAGGATCAAGATATCTGTGGAAGAGCTTAGGCTCCGATTTGTTGGGGTTGCGGTGAATCTTAGGTGGGTTAGACTTTGTTCTAGACCGGGTTTGTTGTTGTATTTCTTCGGGTAGCTATAAGTCCAGTGGGGATTTGGATAGCGTTGGGCTTGGTTCTTTCCCCACAGACAAATAATAAGTAATAATAATAAATCATTCACGTAAAGCATTTTATTGACAGAAACTCGCGAGTTGATAAAGTAGTGCATATAGCTGGAAATAGGAGCTTTAAAAATAATCACAAGTAGGAATGTTTTTTTAAAAAGTTAAGGAGAATCAACATTATCCTACAAATGAAAGCAAGGGAAGGATATCTACCTATAATTAAAGACCTTTTACTGATACCTTCCAGGAAGGAGAAGGCGGGTAAATGATAAGGAAGGAAGGAAAATGAACTCAACATATACTGAGTTTATATAATAGATGGTTAAAAGAGTAATATTAATTAAAAACAGTACAAAAAAAACTGGTGTCATATTGTGTAAAAGTAGTGTTTTATAATCCAAACTATTATAACAATAATAAATTTTAATATTGTTAAGGTGTTTCTTTTTTGAAATTTATTGTTGAACGAAAATAGGAAAATTAATAAAAAGAAACTCCTATTGTTTCGTAAAATGCTGTAAATACAATTTTTTTACACTTTTCTTTTTAACATGTGTGAGCAAGCATTTTTCAGTGTTAACGAGATGAAAATTTATTATTTACGGCCAGCATTATCGGACATTGAGCGCAATTGATTATTGAATTAATTATTTGTGTAAAAAAAAAAAATAAATAAATAACCTCATGCATATTTAATTGATTAGTATGTATTGTATATATGCCAAAAAAATTTATCTATCTATATAAAAATTCAGCATTCTATGTTTGTGGCCGCAAAACTCGAAAACTAGTCGATGGATTGACTTGAAATTTTTACAAAACGTTACATTTCTATATAAGAGTGTTTATATATACTTTTTATTCCGAAGTTCCCACGGAAACGGGAAATTCCGAGCGTTTCGTGACTTTGGCAGAAATAGACAGACGCAGACGCGTTGCGATCGTGGCGCACTCTCTGCCGAAGATATTCTGCACAGAATACGTCAAGAAATGCAATCATGGCTTGGATCTCACAGAAGAAATATACAATTAAGCGCTAATCTTCATTGAGGATCTTTGTCTTGCAATGTGTGGCAAGTTGTTGGCACTATTGAGAGTAACAGTACCGAATAGGTCGATCAATGTAACATTCGAGAGAACTGCTCAAAGAGCAATCATACACCAGAAATGACTTATAGCTATTCGTCCAAGAAAATACACTGAAACTCCTTCAAGAACAAAAGATAGCATTTGATACCATCATACAAGCTGTGATCAACCAATCCGGTGGATTTACTTTTTGGACGCTCCAGGTGGAACTGGAAAAACGTTCTTAATTTCCTTAATCCTGGCTAAAATCCGTTCAAATGGTCATATTGCGTTAGCACTTGCTTCTTCAGGTAATGCAGCTACGTTGATGGAAGGAGGTAGAACAGCGCATTCAGCTCTTAAAAACATTCTTTCAGTTAAAAACATTTTTTCTTACTTTTCTTTCAGTGCACAGCAACGCAAAGTAGGGTATTAAATTGAATGATGTGTTTTCTTGCTGAATCTATGTTAACTATCATACTTCTATTTACTTCCCTAATAATTAAAATCAGACTGAGCCACAGCTAAGCGTGGCCGGGTTTAGCTAGTTTAAAATAAATTTCTTCCAAATTTATAAGTAATGAAGTTTTTTGTGTATCCTATATACAAATATATTTAATGGGGTGCCGTAAATTTTTTTGGGGATGAAAGAAGATGGCGACTGCACTAAAGTCATAATTTCCGATTAATCGATTTGCCATGAATTGGAAATATTTGCAGTAAATTATTATTAATTTCCTTAATAATATTTCATAGAGAAACCATGCAATATAAATTAATTTTATAGATACTTCTCCTACAATATTAAAAAAAAAAAAAAATGTTTCAAATAATTTAGGCCTTTAAAATTGCATGAATTATAAATTCATTTTCGCAAAAATTAGGAAAATATAAAAAGGAGTATGTAGGGGCCGGGTGTGGTGTAGTGGTTATGAGCATGGACTTGTAAGTGGGAGGACCGCAGTTCGAGTCCCGCGTATAACTGGCTAAATTTTATATTTGTTTAAAAAATGTTATTATTAGTAAAGTAGGTGCTTCCGCCCTCCGTCTATTACACCTAAGTTGGTAGTTGGACGTTAAGCCTGCCTGAAAAAATAGGAGGCATTACTTTACTGTATTTTAAAAAAAAGGAGTACGTTAGTACTAGTTAATTGATTTTGACTAAAAAATTATTGTCAAATGCTCTATATTCGAGTTGTTTGACTTTCTGGGTTTTCCATTTTTGAATGAAGCTTAAAATCCGTATATATATATATTCGCAATGAGGTTCCATGACTGCTACTCGGTATTTGGCGGATATTCTGCAAGAACATGTGGTCCCCATCATGCTGGAGATAAGTGATCAGTTTGTGCTAATGCACGATAACCCTCGTCCACACACACATCCCACGTAGTGTAGGACTTTCTTAATAGCCATAATATTGACTTCCTAAACTGGCTTGCCCGTTCCCTTGACTTAAATTCCATAAAGCATCTGTGTAATAATGCTTATCGAAGACGGATAAGAGATCGGAGAGTTCTTCAAAGGGACGCTTCAGGAGATAGAAAGGGCACTTCAAGACGAATGGGCTCTAATGTCACAAAATGCAATTTCCCTCAAAGATTCAGAACATGCCGAGACGCCTAGAAACTGTGATTAATGTAAGAGGAGGTAATACTTGGTATTAGCACCTTCACATTAAAAGAAAATATTGTAAAATTAAAAAAAAATAAACAGTTCAATAAAGTTTTTCCAGATTCATTTTTTTTTTTCTATTAATTATTTTAAATTTCCCAAAGTTTTTGAAAATGGTACTATTTTGAAAATCAGTTAATCTATAAACATAAGGAACGATAAAAATTATGCAAAAAATGAAAACTATACCTAGAAGTAGTAAATTTTTCAAGTGGCCGGATTTATTTTGCTGAATATATATATATAACTTTCGTCCTTTCAGGATCTCAAAAAAGAATATCCATGGATCTCAATTTCGAAAAATCTGTATCGACTATAATATTTACTTTACAGTAGAAACAGTAACACACAATTTTCACATACCCCAATTAATACAATTATAAAAATTGACAAATATTGTTTGAACATGGAAATTTAGAGTAGTGGTACTGGCTGACCCAGATGCCAGGAGTATTTTTTTTTTTTTTATTTTTTTTTTATTTGAATTGTTACACCAGCGCTAAGTGTGCTATAAGTAACACTGACAAACTCACACTGACAGTGACACACCTCACATACTAAATGAGGGGAAAAGTTAACCCAGCGGTAACACTCCCTAATTAATTATTCTAAATTAATGGCTCCCTTCTTCTGGAGGAGAGGAGATTGCGAGATCACTGGCCTTGCCTTAAATGTCTGGGAGGATTATCTGGACTGCAACGAGATGATAAATTTGGACAAGAGGATTAAAGTGGGAATGAAAAGTCTGATGGAATTTATTATATAGGATTCGGGGCAACCTTACTTCTTACAAAAGGGATGTTTTAAGTCCGTATGAATGGTTAGATTTGAAACATAAAATGGTGCGTTAAGAAGATAATGTGAAGGATTTTGGATTGAAGTGAATAAATAAATTTCTTGGAGATTTCAACGTTTTGATACCATATGTCCATGTAGGTTTTAATATAGATGAGTATATGAGTCGTTTGTTGTTTAGTGAGAGTTTTGATCTGTTGTTCGAGTAGCCTTTTGAGTAGGCAATAGCGTCTATTAAGTTCAAGTCTTTGAAGTCGGATATCTGGCTACCAAGTCAATTTTTTGTCTATAAACATCCCAAAGTGGCGAACGACATTGGTAGTAGGGATAGAAATTAAATTGTAATTATCTGGAGGGAGAGTGATGCGGCGGAGTGTGAAAGTGATGTTTTAGGATTTGGTTTCATTAATTTTATTTTCCATTTTTTTGAATCATTTCTGCTTCCTTCTGTGTGCGGTTATTGGATCTTCATGAGGAGATAGAATAGCTGTGTCATATGCGTAGGTTAGATGTACGTATAGGAGTCAGAATAGGAGAATAACAATGAACCGATCTGTACTCAAAAAAATAGCGATCAGACAAATAGGATTTTAGAATTAGGTAGTCGGTGAATGGTAGGATGCCGTTGAGTTTTTAAGAGCAATCCCTGGTGCCACACTCGATCGAAGGGCTTCACAGCAAGGAAGATCCCCGGCAACACTCCTTTTTCTCAAGAGAAGATGCGATGATGTCCACAACGCGTTAGCAGTTTTGCAAATTAGAGTGGTGACGTCACAATCCAAATTGATGGTTTGGGATTATATTGGAAAAATTCAATATGGGAAGATTGTGCTTAAAAAGAAGTTTCTCAAGGACTTTTCCAAGAGTCGGCAACAGGTTTATGGGACGGTAAGAAGAAGGAATGGTGATGAGGTTTATTAAGTTTAGGAATGGGGAAGAATTAAGGAAAATTTCCAAAGGATTGGAAAGTAAGTTGTTCTAAGTACCTATTATAGATCACTGGATTAGAATAGTTAAGAGGACTGTTGCTTTTTTGGGAAGTTGAAGGAGTATTTTTGGAGTTATTAAGTCAAACTCGGAGCTTTTTTGATATAAAGATGTGGAGAATGATAAACTGAACATCAGAAGTGGTGAAAGGTTTGGGTGGGAGGGAAAAGAGAAAGAAGTGAATCGAGATCTAACTGCAAGGATTCATTGAATATGGGATCTACCATAAATGTGATGAGGAATGAAAACTGTGAATATGATAGGAAGCAATATAATGACGCTTTATCTACATCGGATGCACTCCCATGAACCGTCATCATGACGAAGAGGTGTTGAAGTTGTTTTTTGTAAGATAGGATTCTCTTTGTAGCGGGGGTGTACGGGGCAGGCCTAAAGTTAAAATTAAGGCCAGTTTAGGGAAGTACGCCACGGTCTTTCAGGCTGAAGTCGTGGCGTTGCAACTCTGCGCTAGGGAGATTATAAGGCAAAGGATAGTGGGTAGAAGAGTGGCCATATACTCCGACAGTCAGGCAGCCCTGAACTTTCCTCACACCAAGTGGTCTCAAGACTGGTTTGGGACTGCCTACTTGCCCTCACCGAGGTGGGTACTCGGAACAAATTGACACTCGCCTGGGTGCCGGGACATGCGGGGTTCCTGGGCAATGAGAGGCTGATGCCCTAGCGAGGGAGGGATCGCAGGATACCTTTATAGGCCCCGAACCCTTCTGCGGCTTGTCCAGGAGCCTCATTCAAACTTCTATCAGGGGTTGGGTAGAAGAACAGCGTCTGCGTTAGTGGGAAGGAACACCAGGATTAGGTAGGGATTAGGGAGGGCTTTTCGGAAGCCGCTCTTCTTCCATCCTCTCAACGTGCCCCAACCACCTCAAACGAGCCTGTTTTACACTGGCCACTGTATTCTCATTTTTGTAGAGCTGGCACAATTCTACATTCGTTCTAGTGCGCCATTGTCCATCCACCATCTTGGCGCCAAACAGCTTTCTCAGTACCTTGCGCTCCCAATCCCCTAATACATTCTCCGAAGTCTTGGTCAAGACCCAGGTCTCACACGCGTATGTGATGCAAGCCTGCTGGGCTTTATGATTGTCTGATACAGCATTATTTTGGCATCCCGTGACAACATCTTAAAACGGAGCGCTTTAGACAGTGCAAATAAACATCTGTTGCCTGCAGCAATCATAGATTTTATTTCATCTTCAATTTCATTTTTTTGTGTCACGACTGCTCCCAAATATTTAAATTCGTCAGTTCCCGGAAAAATGTGCCCCAACATTTGTACATTTGCTGGATTTGTTGCTTGGTTCTTCGTAGTTTTCATATACTTTGTCTTTTTTTCATTCATTGACAAACCAAGCTTCTTCGCTGAGCCTCAAATTCTTGGAGCATACCAGCTAACGATCCTATTGTACGTCCTGTGAGCAAAACATCATCCGCATACGCAAGATGCTGGGTCATTCTATTGAAGATATGTCCTCCGGGGTTGGTTCTAATACGCCACCGTTGAATAATATGGGTGATACTAGATCGCCCTGCCTGAGGCCGCAGTCTACTCTAAATTGTTCTGACAGGGTATTCTGAATCTTCACCCTACAGTTGGTATCGTTCAGGCAAATCTTTACCAATCTAATTAGCTTTTCAGGTATTCCCAAGCATCTCATAGCTGTTAGCATTTCTTTCCTGTCAATCGAATCATAGGCTTGCTGAAAATCTATAAACAAGTGGTGCAGGTCTACATTGTGCTCGTAAGTCTTTTCCAGCATTTGCCTGACAGAGAAGATATAGTCAACTGTTGATCGGTTCTTCCTAAATCCGCACTGGTAGTCACTAATTACTTTCTCTGCCACTTTGACAGCCTATTACTTATTGTAGACTGTAGGCAGCAATGCAATTCCCCTATAATTTTCGCAGTTAAGTTTGTCACCCTTCTTATATATGGGACATAAGACCGCTGTCTTCCACTCTTCAAGTATTTTTTCCCGCATCCAGATATCATACATCAGGCTATGCAGTACTTCCGCTACCGGTTCCCCTCCATACTTGAGCATTTCTGTTGGTATCTCATCAATTCCAGGAGACCGGTTATTCTTGAGTGCCTGGATAATGCTTTCTATCTCCTCTCTCTCCGGCGGTACCTCTTCCTCTATCTCTCCCCTCCTATCTATCACTTCCTCTCGCTCATTCGCATCTGCCACTTCAGGATTTAACAATTCATTAAAGTACTGAGCCCATCTTGAGAGAACTTCCTTTCTACCTTAAAAAATACATTTTTTTTTTTTTTTAGTAATCAGAGGGCCTTAAAACATTATTTCCGGTAAAAACTCAATTTCAAAAAAAATTGTCAAAATCACAATACTTCCTGTGACGTATTCTTCTCTTTCTGCTAATTAGACATTCAAAATGGACATTCTATATTGAAATTCTTAATTACTTTCTCTAGGGGTGGGCGTTGGTGTAGTGGTTATGAGCATGGACTTGTAAGTGGGAGGTCCCCAGTTCGAGTCCCCGCGTATTACTGTTAAATTTTATATTTGTTTAAAAAATATTTATGGCAAAGTATGTGCTTCCGGTCCCCGTCCACAAGTAAGAAGAAGTAAAAACGGTGACAAACAAAAAGCTATCATCTTTAAAAAAAAAAAATTCAAATAAATATTTGTCATAATTTATAAGAACGATATTGTGTACAACTAACTTTGTAAACTCTTGAAACAGAAAACTTTTTTGATATACAAATTAATGTAATAGAAACGGAAAGCAAAGAGAATTGGGATGGAAAACTTCTTTTAAATTCAAGCAAAGAAATTTGAATAACTTGTTAACAAAATTTCGAAATGAATTGAAACATTTTGTTTGTTAAATTTTACTTAATTATTATTTAAAGTTTATAATGAAGCAAAGTACAAGAATAAATGTAAGATTTTCCAAAGTTTAAGATTCATAATTAGTCTATCTCAAAAGTTGTGTAATTTAAAAAAAAAAAATGAAACACTTATTAGTTACATTTAATAAGGCAGCGAAGATCATCTTTAACGAAGTAATAATATATTAGCAACCAAGAAAAAAGATTCCGTAGAGGAAAAGTGAAAGAACTTTATTCTTGAACGATGTTATTGACATGATGGAAACACTTCCGGCAATTCCGAGATTTAGAATTTTATCCCTCCATCAAAGTTTCCAATTGAAAAAAAAAAAATCCATCAATTTTATTTGATTTTCATTTCTTTTTTTGTTTTTCTTCTTCTAGTCTTATTGTCAGTGGAGAATATTTGAAATCACTTGAATATTTGATACCATGTCATCCGTAACAACATAATATGACTACTATATGACAGATCATTTAGTGAATATACGTATGTCATTGATATAATGATTTCAATTTTATATATTTAACTTTCATCATAATATATGATTTGCATAAAATTTGTAATGGTACCGCAAAGATAATGCAACCACAGCAGAGAGAAGAGAGGCCCTCTCTGGTTAACAGAGACTACTCTCTGACATAGGCAGGCTAGAGTAGGAGAACCTGTGTATATAAGCCAGTGGGAATCTATCTAAAGGATATCTATCAGATACAACCTTACAACTATACATCGCATCGTATCATATCTTTATGCCTCACCATTCATTCTATCATTTTCATTATAAAGTCCAGTGCAGTTAGTGTAAACTTAGCTACATTATATTAGTGTCTTCATTTCTCGTTCATTTAATCAAACCTAATTTCTTTCCATTCAACAACTCCATTATAAAATTTAAATAATAATTATCGCTAGTTCTATCAAATGAATCGCGGAAAAAAGATTTCCAAACTTTATTGTCATAAACATTAATAGAACACTTTCAAAAGTTCCAGAAGTTCCAAAAAAATAAAGCTGTTGTTTTTTTAAGTACACATTTACAAACATTATCATTTTGGAAAGAAATTTAATTGCATGGCCCTTTCTATTGAATGTATTAAATGCAATCATACAAAGAAGATAGATTTAGAAAACTATCTAAATCTGTTTGAATGATGGTAATAATTTTAAAGTCATTTAATTCAATTTAAAAGTTACAAAAGCAAGTCAACAAAAACTCTCTCTAATTTGCCTTTATTTCACTAAATCTGGAAGCAATAAAAATTAGTTATATTTTATTTTGTAAAATCTTATACATAGATTCCTGGATAATTCATGTCAGTGATATTTAATTATATTTAAAAAAAATCTGGTGTGAAACACTCACACAACTTTCTCTTACTCATGATCTCTAAATTATAATTGATAAATGTTATAGTTTGTGTAGTTTGTGCACCAAATATAACGAAATTCGTCGAAAACTGAAAAAAAAAAACTGTTCAGTAAAAGCGCACTTCCGGCTTACTAATTTTCTTAAAACTTGGAATTTTGGGGCCATCTATTTATTTCTAATTAATTTTGTTTGGATGATAGAATTGTATAATCAACTATGATACCACTTTAGAGAAAAGCTGTAACCCCACTCCACCCCTAAAAGTGCCCTTAAATGAATTTTCCCTGAGTAATGTTTCAAATAAAAGTTGTAGCTCTTTTTGTATGGTGTTGATGTACCAAGTTTCAAGAAAATCGTCGGAGCCACTTTTGAGAAAATCGCAAAAATGTAAAAAAAAAAAAAACTAGTAATGTGGTACTTCCGGTTGAAGAATTTTGACTGATAACGCACCGTCAGATCCCATCGTGATACCTAAACGTAATATCAAGTTTCAAATTTCTATGGTTTTTCGTTTTTGAGCTATGCTTTTCACAGACAAACACACACAGACTATTTGCTAAAAACCACTTTTTTGGACTCAGGGGACCTCAAAACGTTCCGTATTTCCGCTGAAAACTCAATATTGAAAATTTGACATGATTACAATGTTTCCACTTACTAGGAGTAAGAGAACGTAAAAATAAAATTTTAACTATATTAAAAGTATTAAAATTACTTTCCACATTTATGTGCGTTTTAAATGAATTTATTGGTATGAAAGTATTTATTGGCGTGAATGTTTTTTTTTTTTTTTTTTTTTTTTTTTTAGATTAGACTAAATTGACCGGATGGCTGAATATCAGTAGCCCATCCCATAGTTTAAGTTAAGTTAGTTAAGTTGGTTTTAAGTTAGAATGTAACTGAGTATGTATGTGGAGGAGTGAACGAATGAATTGAGAATCTGTCTGCTAATGCAAAGTTCAACATGATTTGTTATGTATAGATGAGCAACACTTGGAATCGTAGCAATCAAAGTGGACGCTGGCTGAATGACTACTATATATTATGTCAGTGCCAATAAGAAAAATAAAATGAAGAGTGATTTAAAGCATTTTTTTTTTTAGCTAAATATAAGATAGAAAATTATGAAATATCTAAAAGTTATTCTCATTAGCATTTTGCTAAAATTAAAAGAAGACGTCACGTCACACTTCATAAAAAAAAAAACAGTAAAAAAATATTACTTTTCAAATATTTATAGTTATTAAAAACAAATAGTAACTTCACTGACGAATTCTCATCATCAATTAGAGTGAATTTTGGAAATTTTGGATGTAGAATAAATGAAAGAAGTTCCAAGATTTGGAAACAAACAAAAAAATATATCAATAATTATTACCGTAATCTTAGCTATTTCATCATAAACCAATTAGTCAATTATCATCAAAAGAAAAACTTATTTTAATGGAAAAATTATAAATTAAATGGAGCAGTTAACTGGATTCATAAAAATACGCAAATAACGATTTGCATTTGAAGATATCTTCTACAAGCTGTCTGCATTTGATTATTTAGTATAGCATATTTTAAAATTATATCTGAGAATTTTAATTTGCTTAAACTTAATATATTGCATTATTTATATTTAACCAATAATTTCAAACATCGTATATTGATGTGATGGATGCAAGAAACCATATCTATTTTAATTGAAGAAAATTATGTGAAAAATGCAAGCTTGTTGGCAAAAAGGGTAACCCAGGCAGAAGAAGTACAGTTACAGGAAGAGTTCATGAACCTTGTTAGCATTGTCTACCCCTTCTTCTTCTCAAAGGGGAAGATTTCAACGAACAATTAGAAAACATTCCTTCAAGAATAGTCTAAAACAGACATTCAAGCAGAACACTTGTATTTCGCTCTCTTAGAATCAGTGGCAGTTTTAAGTTATAACATAAGAGTTTATTACATCTTTCAGTAAATATAAACATAATTACTGTGTTTATTGAAAAGCATTTAAATTTCTTTAAAGATAATATATTTAATTTAATCTACCAGTGTGTTTCTTAATTATTTCTTATTACTTCTCTTTTAAACTTATATACTTACAAGCCCCTTCACTAAACCGCTCAAGCGGACAACACATCACACCAATTTACATTTTATTGAACACTGTATGATTGATTAGTTAGTTGACTGGTGAAAAAAATCTGGTGTACAATATTCACATGATTTATGCATTTCTATCATTCTAATTTTCTTAAAACAATTCTCAGCGAGCTAAAATTCTTCAACCCAAAACCAAATTAACAAATTTCCCGAAAATGTATCCAATGAAATTGCTAGGATTGTAAACAACACTATAATTAAACGAGTTTCTTCATAATTGATTGTTATTTAACACAATTCTCCTCTCTTAAAATTTAAAATTTATAATTAGTAAAATGTATGATATTCTGAAGAAATGCTTTAGAGAAAGGGATCAGAATGTAATTAAAATAAAACAAATACGCCTGTATATGGGCAGTTTAAGAAAAGTCATAAAAGTGTAAGGAAAAACATAACATCAAAAAAACATAAAATTGAAAATCATAAAAAAAAAAAAAATAATAAGAAAAAAAAACTGAAAAAGCTGTTGAGTAAGTCGCACTTTGGTTGAAATACATATTTTTGATTGACATTTTCCTGTAGGATATGAGGAGAAATAATATCAAGTTTCCAGCTTCCTACTGCAATATTTCTTTTTTTGAGGCATTTTGTTTGAGTTTATAAACATACACACACACAAACATATCTAGACTGCTATAAAAGAAAAAAAAAGCTTTTTACTCTCAGAGTACCTCAAAACAAGCATTGTCGATCTAAATTTGATACAATCCCAACATTTCTCTTCATGCATTGAGAAAAAGAAAAAAGAAAAAAAAAAACCCTTCAGCTCCAAACTTTTTATTTTAAAAGGAACTCTTTTGTTCCATTTTTTTATTCTATTTATATTTTTATGGAGTTATTAATTTTTCTTCCTGTTTTTAGAGGAAGTATTTTCTTTTCTTTTTTTTAAAGGAAGTGTTTTAAAATAATTTGTCTAACATTTTAAATTTATGTCATCAATACTTGACATATTATGATGCTAGACCCAATTTTTAAAAATTGAAGAATTTTTTTTTTTTTATTTTAAACTTGATCGTGTCATTAATATTTTTATTTAAAGTAAATTATAATAAACATTTACTAAGTTTAGAATGTAAATAAAACAGTACTCAAATGGGCGGAGCAGCCAATTAGTAACAAATTAGATTTCCTGAATCAACTTTGTTTTCTTTATATTTCCTCTATTTATTTACAAGTTTTGTTCCATCCCTAAACATCATGGTTTAAACTCCCTTTCGCGAACCAATGTGTAGTCAGTTTTATGTATGATTATTCTGGAAATATAAAAAAAAAAAAAAAAAAAAATGTTACACCTTAGAAGTAAATTATAATACTAAATATAAAGTACAAAAAATAACCTATAAAATTGTTGTTGTTTATGTCAGATTTCATTGTAATGTAGTATTTATCTATATTTATTTTATTAATAATTAATCAATCTGATATTTTGACTGATTTTGAAAAAAAAATATGATTGAAATTCATAAAGCTTTAGAAATTTTTAACTATCTTAATTAAAACTCAACAATTTTTTAAAAAATAAAGATACATTTAATTTAGTCATTTTTAGCAATATTATTACTTCACTTTATAACAAATAAAAAAAAAAAGGAATATTAGACGTTTTAGTCAGTTTATGCTAAATGAAAAGTTTAAGTGTTAATAATCAGTACCTCTTTCAAGTTGAGAGAGATAGTATTTACTGTTTTTTTAAATGAAATATGTAAAAAAAAAAAAATAATAATAATTTATTTAAATGATTTTTATAGCAAAATTAGACGGAGTGAAAACCTATATGAGGATGAGACGTGTCCCTACACCACTTCAAGTTAAAGTAATCAAATGGTTTGATTATTTGTGGCTGACACAGAAGTGTTCTGATGAAGAGAAAGCAGTAAGCTGTTTACCAGGTAGGAAAAATTCAATAAAATACTAGATATAGATTGTTGAACAGGACTATCGCATTGCGACCTGAAAGATCTATTGTGCCCCCCGGAGCTTTCTCCTCAGTGCACTGCCGGCCTCCAAGCAGTGTTCTCTAGCTAAAGACATCACTGCTCATCACCGTACAGTGAGTTGTAGAAGCTCCTAGGAAGAGAAAATCTAAGGGCAGCATGCTGGATTCGAACCCGGGACCTCTGCATGGCTAGTCCAGCGTGCTACCACTGAGCTAATCCCTTCCTTCTCCATTGGCTTATGCCAATTAACTAGGTACGGGGACCCTAGTCTGTGTACTGTGTTTGCCCTTGTCTGTAAAGTATAGAGTGCATGTAGTTTTTAAGTGAGTTGTGTACTGTTCTGACGAAGTACATGGAATACTGAACTGTGGTAACCCGTGGGGTCGTTACTCCCCAAGTAACTGCATGCAACAGATACCCCTTGCGGACAATAAAATACTAACTATTCCCTAATCGTATTATTTTATCGATTGTTTGATCTAGTAATAACTTGATTTCCTATGTTGTTACCAAATCTGTATTGGTCATATCTTTGAAAACAACATTGATCAGCATCCAGGCTTATGTAGTCACTATCACGGTATTCAGTAATCTCACACATGAATTGAATGGATTTTTAAGAAGTTCGAAATTCTGAGTAGGGCTTTATAGGAGTGAAATTCAGATGTTGGTGTCTTTTATGGAATTTCTTACATTGCTGTTAAGACATTCTCCGTACATTTTGGAATTACTATCGATTCATTTTAGAATGATTGTGAAAATTAAGAAGAAATTACAGCATCATGTGGAAAGATTGTTTAAGTTGAGAGATTCAAGACTTAGCTGTTTTTCTGAAGAATGGTATTCAGTTTATTTGGACAAGTATAAAGGGCGCCTTCCACTGCGAGCGAAGCGGGCTTCGTTCGGACTCCGTTCAACTCGCAAAGGTTTATCTTCATGTAAGTGCTTCCACTATGAAAAGAGTGAGCGGAGCGGACTGAATGAGTATAAAGAGTTACAAAAGTGGTCGCAGAGTTGAGCGGATTTGGGACGGACTCCGTTCGACTCGCAACGCCAAATCTCATAGAAGTGCTTCCACCAATAGATGAGTCAGCGGAGCGGACTGAGCGAGGAAAAAGGAGCCGTTGTGTCACGCTGTGCAATGCTAGTTTTGAACGGTGTCCGCTAGCCCTTCCCTACCTCCCTCCCTACTTATGCACGCCTTCCACTGCGAATATCTTTTTCAGCTCATTCTTGAACATGTTCTGTGACTGCAGTATCGTAGTGTATTTGAATAAAATGGAGCTTTTTATTGAAACAGTGCGACAATACCCTTGTTTATGGAATACCAGCGACAGAGATTATCATCTTGTAAATCGTAGAATATCCGTAGTAAATCGCCTTTGATAGGTCTCTTTCTAATGTGGTAGCTCACCCAAAATCTTGGTTTGTTACGCTTCTTTTTCTTATAACTATAAAGTAGCAAGCATTTACTTATCGTATTTATATAGTCATCATCACTGGAATCGTCTGACATTATTACTAGAAAAACGAAAAAGAAAACTTCAATCACGACTTGCTCGATCCAATTGGCTGTGTTGAACTGGCTGACCATTCAGTCCGCTGATAATGGAAGCATCAACCCCTTCCATCTCATTTCTCGCTTAGCTCAATCCGCTACCAGGTTTGCGAACCCGCTGACAATGGAAGGCAAATACCTCTTTTATGTAAAACTCTTTTTTAGTGGAAGGTCAAAACTATTTTACTCCGTTTCGCTCAGCTATTTCATGCTCATTACCCTTTCGCAGTGGAAGGCGCCCTTAACATGGATGGAATAGGTATGGGCTAGATTTCTAGACTAGTTTTGGCTTGATGTTGGGGTATCTATCTGTGTGTTGGGGTATCCATCTTGATCCAAGATGGATTTTTCTCTGTAAATTATTCCTTAATCAAAAAGTAAATATCTAACGAAATAATATAAATGACAATAAAATAATAGCAAATGTAATTAAAATATTATTCAGTTAGTATGTGTAACATCTAAGTTAATTAATATTTTATTGTACCAGATTATTTCAAGACAATATATAACTTAAATGTAAATTAATTAATTATGCCAAGTACTAATTTCAGTTTATCAAAATTAAAATTTTATTTTCAGACAAGTTAAAAGCAGAAATAGCTATCAACGTTCATTTAGATACTTTGAAAAGAGTGGAAATATTTCAAAATACTGAAGCTGGCTTTCTCTGTGAACTTGTTCTAAGATTAAGGCCTGTACTCTTCTCTCCTGGCGATTACATCTGTAGAAAAGGTATCAAGTATCAACCATTTAAATTATGGTTAAATGAATATTCTGCTTCCAATGTTTGTAATGTATTCTAAAAATCTTTTATTTAAAATAATCGATGTTTTTTTTTGTCAGTATTTAATGAAAGATTAATTATAAATTATTATTGTTAATTAGAAAAGAAATTTAGTTTCACACGCTTATTTTTTAATGAAACTATAAAATGCTTCTTAACACATTCAGAGCTCTTTTAGGGAATTTAAAATCTCAATTCATAAAAGAAATCCTAATTTAAGATCATTTAAAATATTAACTGTTAAAAATGACAATATTAAAATTATTTAAAAATAATAATGTTTGATTTAGTTATTGTTACATGTTTATTAAGGATTTATTCAACAAGGAAAGAAGGAGTTTTGCATTAAGCTTCATACATCTTTAAAATATTACACTGTTTATCCTGTTGTATAGGAGAAGTTGGCAAAGAAATGTATATAGTAAATAGAGGTCGACTTCAAGTGGTCGCCGACAATGGAAGAACTGTTTTAGCAACTCTAAAAGCAGGATCTTATTTTGGTGAAATTAGCATACTGAACATGGGCACAGCAGGTAAAAATTTGGGTAAATATCAACACAGCTTGCACAATGGATTCAATAAATTGATGGCTGTAATTGTTTAAATTGAATTAAACTCTCACTCTGTTCACATTCTACCAAGGATTTCAATATATAATTATCACTATCTTCTTTTTGTATATACAGCAAATTATCCGTATTTTTTTGGTTAGCCTTTCTGCAAACACTCCACAACTTCCTCTCATTACAGTTTACAAAATTGTAATTGACAAATTTTATAATTAGTATACCAAATTAAATGAAATTCGCCGGTGATTTTTATGGAGAAAATTGCGAAAACTGAAAAAAAAAACTGTTCAATAAAAACGCACTTCCGGTCATCCGATTTTCTTCAAACTTGGAATTCCAACCACATATTTAAGTCTAATTAATATTATTTAGATGATAGAATTGTGTAGCAAACTGAAATAGCATTTTAAAGAAAAAAATCACCCCACCTCCTATCCCTAAAAGTGCCCTTAAATGAATTTTCCCGGAAAAATATTTCAAATAAAAGCTGTAGTACTTTGTATGTGTAGTTGATATATAAAGTTTAAAGAAAATCGTTGGAGCCGTTTCCGAGAAATCACAAGAAACAAAAAAAAAACATTTAGTAAAGTGGCACTTTCGGTTAACACATTGCTACGAAAAGCTTCTTTTCAGGTCTCCTCGTGGCAATTTAACGAAATATTAACTTTGAACATTTTGCGATTTTTTTAGTTTTTGAGATATGCTATCCCAAACACACACCCCCATGGACGGATAGACAGACAGACACACGGGCCAATTGCCGTCCTAAAAACCACATTTTTGGACTCAGATCTCAAAACGAATATATCCGGTAAAAACTCGATTTCGAAAATTTGACACGATTACAATCCTTTCTCTAACAGCTGTTAGAGAAAGTAAAAAAAAAAAAAATTAAAAAAACACATCAAAAGCGAGTGAAGAGTTTAAGAAGTGAAAGAGGAATGAATTGTGATTTGTATATACTTACTGAATAATTGATTCAAAATCATGATCAAGGTTGCAACAATTTAATAACCTTTATCAAATTAATTAGACGAGCTGTTTGATTTAGTTTAGTTTATTCAAGTTTAGTCATTCAGTGTATTTGATAACAAATAAGCAAATATTTACTTATAACCACCATTTTTATGGATCTAATTTGTTATCTTCTAATACACTGACAAATAGTAAACCGTTATTTTAAATAGCTTTTCAGAAAAATTCATTAATTATTTAATGAGGTATTGTAAGAGCCATGACCCCATTTTTTAATCATTAAAATACTTGAATTGTGGATGGGTCCGCATTGCTGGATAGGACATTTGATATTTTATCCGTTTTAGCGTCATATAGCCTCGTGCCTATACTCTACCGTCAGTGACAAAGGTAGTTAATAAGCTGTGTGTTAATTAATGTTGTAGTTTTTTAAATTGCGATGTTGTTAATTATATACCTTTTTTCATACTACTATTATGTCTTGAGGAGTAAGAGGGTCGCGGCGATGAACTCAGAAGGGTCTGGGTGAGAGCCCGCCCGGAGCCGTCGCTGGTGCAGATCTTGGTGGTATTAGCAAATACGTCATATTCCATTTGTTCCTGATCGGTTTCAGTTTTTCACCGATCTTCAGAGCAAATTCACCAAGTTTGTGTAGAGTTCACTACGTTTCTGTGGCACTCCTGTAAATAGCAGAAACATTATGTTGAAGTGATCTCTCTACATGAACTTGGTGAATTTGCTCTTGACGATCGATGAAAATCAGAAACCGGTCAGGAACAAATGGAATATGCATACTACGATGGATAAAATATCAGAAATTAAAATACTCCTTATTTTTGGGAACTGTGAGTCCTACTTTTACAATAATCCATTGTTACCTTGTTAAATAATTTTATAGATTTTCGCTAAAAGCCAAATGTAATAGACCTAATCACTCCCTACCTCAAGTCCATTGCTTTCTCTCCATCTCAAGCTCGTGAGGGAGGCAAACCAACGAGCACACTGGGTATTGGAAGGAAAAGTTAAAGAGAGTAGGGTTAGTCCAGCCGCCTATATAAAAAGGGTGTCTGACTCTCACTTTCTCTCATTGAGTCACCGCCAACCCTCAACGTACTTCATTCTTACACTGTCACTCTGCCAGACAGTCTGTCACTCTCTACTCATGCTACCATATTCTCATTCTAAAATATTAAGTGTAAAGTTCTTGCAGTGTTTATTATTCGCAATTAACACAAACACTGTTCAGTAAGTCTAGCTTTATTCAACATAAGTATTAATCTTCTGTCCAACCTTCAAAAAAAAAAATCTAGATGTAGGTTGACTCGAAAACCTATATTATTGAAGTAACGTCAAGATGATAAACAATTTGCTTTTATCAATTAATTGTTCAACATTAATTAATAACTAAATATTCCTGCTTTATATAATTGAAGCTCAGTAAATATTAAACAATTTTTTTTCTTTTATTTCTTCTTCATACTCCTAGTTTTTATTAATTATGTTATTAACTTGAATTAGATAAATCATACCAATTTTTATTGTCATAACTTTTCAACAAATAAATAAAAAATAATACTTTTATTAGACAAAATATCTTTCGGCAAATTGAAAAGAAAGAACCTTCTCGAAACGTGTTATAATTATTGAATAAAAAAAATTAAATATTAACTGTAAGATTAATGCCAAATTTTACATTTTTAAACAAACCATTTTAATAGGGAATTTCCTACTTTAATTAATATAAATACCTGTTCCACTTATGCTCTTGAGCTCCATTAACTTTTTCCTAATCATCATAAGTTTTTAAGATGTATATTTTTTTTTTTAAATAAATATAAACCATGGTTTTTGAGTCCATCCTCCGACATATTCAGCCTATTCTTCATGTGGCCTCATCCTTAATGGCACTATTGATTCTGCAAAGAAACTTCCGTTAAGAGAATAAGATAAACTTATCAGCCTTGGATATCTTCCAGCATTCGGATTTTGCAAGGACAACAGATATTCCACTGGATATATAAACTTGAATATCTAGCTAATCTTAACTAGTAACAAAGAGAGAGAGAAAAAAAAAAGTTGGCGTTCATTATTGGGTGTTTTTCATCCAAATTAGTTGACCAAACCTGTTGGATTAGTTTAAAAATTAACAAAAACTAATTATCCATTCAATGCGACCTCTTTATTCCATCTTAAATATTTAGTATAAAGCTATATTTTCTATTGTAAGATTTCAGTTTATTTTTTTTTTTTCTGGCACTGTTTTATTTTATGATCTCAAGCTAAGATCATGATTTAGCATCTTATTTATTCAAAAGAATACATTCACTTTTCAGTTAGTGTAAATGAGCATTGCTTGCCCGGCTACTTAATCTTTGAAATTTAGAAGAAGAGAAAAAAAAATTCTGTTAGATTTAGTGAATGGTATTTAATAATAAAAAAAATGTCGAAGATTTAAAATGATTAATATATGCAAAATAGCTTAAAATGAATGTTTAGCCACAATAATGTAATTACCTATATGTGAATGTAGAATACTTGTGGGATCGTGTAGACAGCAAATCGTTCAGCATGGATGATGGCACTCGCATAATATCTAGCAATTCTGTTTAAAAACAATTACTATTTATATATTATGAAAACCTTTTTGCAGTGACCTAGTAAAGTATATTATAATATTAGTAGACCAAGAACAATAATATTCTAATAGAAAATGTGTAGTAGGTAAAAATGTAGTCAATCCAGGATAGTTACAATGCATGCAGTATTTTGTCAAATTAAAATTATTATTATTATTATTATTAACATCATAAAACACGAATTTATAAATATTCTATCTTTATTCTAATAAATTATTATTAACATAAAATTAATGGTTAGAATACAATACTAAAACGTTCATTGAGTGACATCTGATTTTGTTTTACAAACAATAGTTAATTACAGGCTTGTAATTTTAATATGCTCTATAATATAAAAGTATTTATTGACCGTTAATGAATTATATTAAGAAAAAATTTGGTGATGATCGGTCAAGAAAAAAGAAACCTTCAATTATGCCAACGTTTCAACAGAGTTTCCTGTCTTTATCAAGGCTTTAATATACAGATACTCGTGAAGAGATGTGGAGAAAGAATTTTTAAACATACACATTTGCTACATCGCAGAAACATAAAAATAACTCACTCAATTCTATCTCAATATCTCAATCAATTCTACAATGTAGAATATGAGGAAATCAATTATTTAATCTTATTCTAAAAAAAAAAACAAATACAATACATTTGTATTTGGAAGATCTTAACAAAAATAGAAGATCTATTAAATATTGAAATTCCTTATTATCTTTTATTTTATTCCCTTATTATTGTTTAACTTAGGGGAGTGATCAAAACTTGCGTTATCCAAACCGACTAACAATATACTGCGACTGAAATGTCTAAATGTGAGCAGGTTTACTCAAGAATTTTGGTCGGAGCCGATCTTTCAGGCTTAGGCTACTTTTCTACATCCTAGAATGTAGAAAAGTAGCCTAAGCCTGAAAGATCGGCTCCGACCAAAATTCTTGAGTAAACCTGCTCACAACTAAACCATCTGTCACGAAAAGTAAGGGTTTCGTCTTCTTTTTCACTACCAAAGAGAATCAAATTATGTCTTAATTGGCTTGATATGTATTATGTATTCTCTGCAATTTTCTTGCAATTACAAGAACTAAGTGCCTAGATGGCTGAAACTGTAGCTACGCCACCGGATAAGGATTAATAAATCCGAATTAACTGGCCCATACACTTCTCTGTCTGTCTAAGTGTTGAAATCCTACGAAGCAGTTAAATGGCTATTTCTCAAAATATGAAACACATTCTTTACTATTTCTCATCTCTAGCAATATTATTAATTCTTTTATTAAAAAAAAAGAAAAATATTATTCTGCTTTTTATAAAACCAAAAAAGAAATGATTCATTAAACATACTTAATGATATGCAAATAGGGAATAGAAGAACAGCTTCAGTGCGTTCTGTTGGATACAGTGATCTATTTGTACTTTCAAAGAAGGACATGTGGGATGTACTAAAGGAATATCCCGCAGCCAGAGTCAGATTAGAAGCAATAGCGGTTAAACGTTTAGAAAAATATAAAAAGGCACCTCTTCAGAAAGGTAAATGTGATCATTTTGTGATTTACTTTTAAAAAGTGAAAATGAATAATATTTATTTTACTACATCAGCTGATAAATGTGGACAATTATTCTACTAAAGCTGTAATTTTATCTCTAGAAAATAAAGGCGATATTTTATTTCTAGAAATAAAAGTAAAAACGGTGTTACCATTTGCATTTAAACAAATTTAAAAGGATGGATGAAATTGTTAAAAAAATATTTACAATTTTGTGTTAATGATTACAGTGAAAGTGTGTTGGAATTAATTTAGACATTCAGAACAAATAGCAAATTTCAAAATTCTGCGAGAAAAACTGCTGTTTTTTCTGAAATTTAAATTTAAACTAGAATATTAAATTAAACTAGAAGTTCTCAAATTAAACTTTTTAACATTTATTTAATATCTGTACTTTATATATCAGATAACATAACAACTTTAACCTAATGTTCTACAACCTCTCGTGAAGTTAATCTTCCCCTTTTCAGTTGATACATTCTCTTATAAGTTACCTTACATGTGGTTGCCCGCAAGGTGTATCTGTTGCATGCAGTTACTTGGGGAGTAGCGACCTCACGGGTTACCACAGCTCAGTACTCCATGCACTTCGTCAGAACAGTACACAATACACTTAAACTACAAACACTCTACATGCACTTTACAGACAAGGACAAACACTCATAAACTAGGGTCTCCGTCCCTAGTTGATTGGCGTAAGCCAGGGGAGAAGGAAAGGCTTAGCTCAGTGGTAGCACGCTACACTAGCAACGCGGAGATCCCAGGTTCGAATCCAGCATGCTGCCCTTAGATTTTCTCTTTCTAGGAGCCTCTATAAGTCACTGTATGGTGATGAGCAGTGTTGTCTATAGCTAGAGAACATTGCTTGGAGGCCGGCAGTGCACTGAGAAGGCTTCGGGAGGGGTGCGACCTATAGATCTTTTAGGTCGCAGTGCGATATCCCCTACAACAATCTACATCTACCTTACATGTTTTACTTCATTTTATATTCTTTTTTAAAAAATTGTAGGTGCTGTAGAAAAAAATATGATATTCAACGCTCGTGTGGGCAAACTAGTAAACACTAGTCAAGTCTATAACTATTATCTAGTCAAGTAAATAACTATTATCTACTTAATAATAAGAATGAAGTGTCCGTTTTACTTATTCCAGGACAGGTTTGCTCACCGAGCGCAAACAATTATGGCAACTGAAAGAAAGTTGAAATCGCACTTTACGCTCTCGTTTAAACGTTTAATATTATCTTTTACCTGCAATGTGATTAAATGATTTTTTTTAAAAAAAGGAGTTAGACACATACAGTGTCTATAATAATATAATAAGGACATAATTCAAAGAGAATTTGCCTAATGAAAACGAAAAGTTACCTTCAAATAAGGTTGTAAAACTTGGGTTATAGTTAAACAAAATTATATTAATGTTTTTGATACTGAATTTAGTATTAAATTGATTTTAAAATGTTAAAAGTAATATTTAATTTAAGAACTTACTATTTTCCTTTAATATTCTTAAAAATTTGAACCGTTTCCACCAAACCATAACTTTGTTTAATGGAAATAATAGCTTTTATTAATCAACAAAATTACGACATTATTGCAAATTACAGAAAAAAAAGTAGATAATAAAAAATTTGTTTAATGCAATGCATATTTAAATAAATGTCTTAAAGAAATACAAATATTACTCTTTCTCAAAAAGTAGTAAAAAAAATTACGATTGAATTTATTTCCATGTGGTTTCTATCTTCCAAATTCTTAAATCTAATGGACACATTTTCTTTTAGCTGCCATGGGACGAAGTCAATCTACTCCAGGTTTAGTGGAAACTAGAGGAAGAGTTCCATTAGAAGACATGTGGGTTTCACCAATGGACCCCATTATTAGAGGCACTTCAAGTTTGGGTCCTCCATTTTCTAATAATTCCATTTTTAGTCCAACTTTAAGTCCTGTTTCGAGGTAAGTCACTCTATTTTTCTTTAACCGCAGCAGCGGTTATACAATAGTGATAGCACATACAACCAATAATCTATAGTTCATGGAGACAACTCCACTGTTGCATGTTCCCGACACTGGATTTATTTATTGGTAGAAGTAGGAAAGGTTATCTCCTGAAAACACCAGTTGTTTCTTAGGCTCTTTCACATCGCCAGAAATGATATTTGCCCAAGGAGAAAATGATGTTATTACCCATCATTCTCCAGTTTTCATATTGTTCATATAGTTGATACTTCTTTTATTTTTACTGGCCATAACTCATTTACAGTGGTCAAAAAAAGTACTCATACAAGTGTAATTTTCAATTTATATTTATAATAGTTATTTAAAGGACATAATTTCGTCATATTTTTAAGTATAGTTTAATAATACAATCTAACCAACAAATAAACTTTTCTGGATAAATAACAATGCTAAATTCCAAAAAACTTGAAAATAAATGCAAAAAAAGTATTCAGACAGCCCATATAAACAACTTTAAATTTTTTTTAAAATATTTTCTGTAAATTCCCTTTGCTTTTATAACGGCATTTAACCTCCTAGGCATAGAGTTCACAAGATTAGAAATAACTTCCGGAATTATTTCTTCCCAGGCACTCTTTTAAAATTGAAAATTAATTCCGTCGACATTTCTTTTTTCTAATTTTCTTCTCCAAAATCGAACCTAAGTTTTCAATCGGATTCAAGCCCAGGGATTGTCGAAGAGTTTTCAATTGGCGAGGTGCATTGCACAATAACCATCCCTCGTTTTCCGGGCTGTTTACTTGGGGTCGTTGTCCTGCGGTACAAAAAATTGTCCCTGATCCCATGGCTTTCGCACATATTTCTGTCAATGTTTACATAGCCATCTGCATTTAAAATTCCATCGATAATCACTAGCTGTCGCACTCATGCACCCCCACCCCATCACATTTCCTCCTCCGTGCTTCACAGTTGGTACAATATTTTTGAGATAAAGCCCTTTATTCGGCTTGCGCCACACAAACTGTCGTCCATCAGAACCAAAAATATGGTTGGTGTTTTTCCAAAATTCGTGTGACTTATTTCTTTTGCGAATCCAACCGCAGCTTACTGTTCTTTTCACTAATAAAAGATTTTTTTCTAGGTGCTCTAGCCCTAAATCCAGTTTCATGGCGATAGTTCTTTACGGTCTGTGGTGTTACTTCTATGCCTGTTGCTGATGCAAGGTCTTCCGCCACTCCCGTACGCCTATACTAGGCTTTTTTGAAACATTCCTTTTAATGAACTAGGCATTTATTGTGGTTAACAGCTTCGGTCGACCTGTGCGGGCCTTATTTTCTAGCGAACCGGCTTACTTATTAGCTTAGCGAACTTTTTAATTATATGTTGCGGAGTAGAATGTAATAATTTGAGCTGCCGTCCAATGTTCCTGTACGATAAACCACTCTGAAATAAACAAAGTATTTACTAATATCTAAGTAGTTGTTTACCATTATGGATTATTCATTAAGTTGCATTAGGGACCAAATAAAGTAAAACCTTTGAACTTTATAAAGTTTCTTTTTTCGATGTTTCGGGACACCTATTGGATCCATCCTCAGGGACTACAAAAAAAGAACAGGAAAATTATAAGTAAGTCGTGGGAAGTTACTAAGTGTTAGAATGTCGAAGAAGGAAGATTACAGAGTAAAAGAATAAAAAGATTTTAAGAAATACTACCACGCTTACAAATATAAAAATTAAAAATGAACAATATACAAAAGTGATACTAAAATGAAAATAAACATTAAAACATGAAAATTAAAAAGAGACAATACCAGTCAATCAGAAGGAGGTTATTGTGTGGTTGTGGAGTAAGGTTAGTAAGATGTGTTTACTAAGAAGCATGAAGACAGAAAAGAAAACATTTAAAAGTTGGGGAGAAAATGAGGAGAAGCAAAGTGAAAAAAATAAATAAAAATGAAATGAAAAAATGAGAGAGAGGAATAAGAAGTTGATGAATGTAATTTTTTATTGGGAGGGAACTTTTTTAAGGAGGCGTGGAAAATGTTGTAGAAGGAAAATGATGACGTCCTTTCTTTTTTATAACGTTGGAGTTAGGATTGAGGTGAATAAGGATGAATTCAAATAAGTCATTTCAAGTGGTTGGAAAAGGTGATTAGGACGCAAGTATTATAGAAATAAAAGCAATGGTCGGTCCAGGATGAGGGCGATACTATCGGTTTTTTGTTAGCTGTGTTCCCATTCATGTGTATAAAGTCTCTTTCGTAAATGTTGTTTTGATTCACTTCATTTGCTCGTTAAATAAAAAATATTCATTAATTTTTCATTACTTTTTTATTCTAAGGTCCTTGCGATCTGTGATTTGATATGTCTCAGAATTTAAATTTGGTTCGAGTTTATTGTATTTCAGGGCATGTATATTACAAAATAATTTCCGTTTTTTATAGACCCATAATCCTAAATACTAAAGGATCCCCACAGTGGATTAGCCACTTCTTCAGGGATATTGGCGTCCGCGGCTATCCTAGCCTAACAAGAAGAATACGCTTAAGATACGTTCTATGCAAGATAGTTATCAGAATAAATTTTTGCTATCTCTTTTTAAAATAGCTATATCAAAATTTTCATTACTATAGCTGAGGTTTACAATATTGATTCAAATGTGTTGGTATTCTTATTCGCTTTTTCTGCAACAGATGTGTTAGGAGTACAACATTATGAACTGAGGCTGTGGCAGCAATTTGACCAAATTTATTTATAATTTTACCTCTATTTTTATTAAAGATTATTCTGCAGTCCTCTGCAGCAATTTTAAACACTGATAAATAATTGTTGTGGTGGTTCTGTATACACACCTATCACATCTGTTGCAGAAAAAGCGAATAAGAATACTAACACATTTGAATCAATATTGTAAACCTCAGCTATAGTAATGAAAATTTTGATATAGCTATTTTAAAAAGAGATAGCAAAAATTTAATCTGATAACTATCTTGCATAGAACGTATCTTAAGCGTATTCTTATTGTTAGGCTAGGATAACGCATCCTGAAGATGGGCGAACGCCCGAAACCGGTCGATGACCACAAAATGAAGCAGGCTACCACGGAAAATGTCACTGATAAATAAATTTGCAGCAATGTCTGATACACAAACAACATTTGCACAGTTACCTCATTGTTGTTGGTTTCATTGCCGTATAAAACAATAGGAACATCACCCTTTAACTGAGCTTTAAGTTTCTTGTCATCTGCGATAGAAATCTTTGAACTACAATCGTTATTAAATTTACTAGTCATCATTACGAGTAATATAGCCTGAAGCACAAGAATCTAAGAACCAATCTTGATTAGTATGATTAATATTCTGTTGCAATTATAACAAAATGGAGAGGACCTTTTCTTAAAGGCCCAAAGACCCACTACGCCAAATAAAACATCATTACCTGGTGCCTGATTCTCCCCTAATTTTACTTCTTGGAGTAATTTTACTTTAATTGAATCAGCCTATGGTATCCCATAGCTTTCAAAGACACATTATCATTGGCTTATAGTCTTCAGGAAAACCAGCCAAAAGAAGGGTATACCCATTCTTCTCCTACAACGAATCCTATTTCATTTAATTTATGAGCTGTTGTTATAATTTTGTTTATATATAATTAACGATTGTCAATTAATAAATTGAATTGTTACCAGTGTTCTAACTAAACCCACCCACCTTTCTTATGAGATCTGAGTCTTTAAACGCTAATTCCAGATTTTTCCAAGCTTCGCGTTCAGTATTTGCACTGTTTATGTGTGACTTATTTATTGCATCAAACAAATAGAACTATTCTCGATTTAGCCTTTTTGTCCTTTTTAGAATCTAAAGTTTTACCTTCATCGGCGTTGTTTTGGATTACCTCCCATAAATCTTTTAGGTTCAGCAATGCCTTCTTTCAAATTTCCATGTAGAGTAATTTACTCTCTCCAACAGTTTTTCTATATCGGGAAACTAGCCATTTCTATTTTTTTAATGACAAAAAAACTTTTTACTATAAACAAAGGTTCCGGTGACGAAAAACACTATTATTTTTGCAAACACAGATTAGAATTCTTATTTTTTCTTCTTTTTTTTATGTAACTTGATTTACTTTTGTGAAAAGTGATTGGCACTCTGGACCTGTTGGAATATAACGTTTAGGTAAAAGAACCAGAGCTCGCGGCACAAGAACTAAACATACAATTAAAAAGGGGTAATAAATTTCCTTATTATAACCTCCAGAGCCCGAGAGAAGAAGCGGCAAAACTCTCCACCTTTGTTTAATTTAAAATGCAAGTTCATTCTACAACAAAATGAACATGAATTCTGTGATGGTATCTATTATTTATTTACAGGAGCTTGGTAAGAACTACAGAATCAGCTTTATCTGTAATGTCAAGTGGTCAGTCATCAGACGAGCATAGACAGGCGGCACCTGCCAAACCGATTGGTATGTATTCAATGAATTGTTCTAAACATTGCATAAGTAATTATAAATCCATGAACCATTTGATTAACAATGCTATTAGAGGGTCCGATATTCGTAAGTATAAAAATTAAGAGCGTTTACTTGTTTTTTATGGAAATTTTAAATATAATTTATAACCATCTCCCTCTTCCTACTTGCTAGACGTTTTCGGAGATACAAATGACGTTCTTCACTACAGATGCCTACAGAGAACTTCACGAAAAACGCTTCGCTGAGCTCGTCTTCTCATTTCTTTCTCAGTCAAAGCCAGTTAGCCTCGCTAAACTAGCTTTTTAAATTATATTCTAAAACTTCTGCAGATGATCTCTAACCATCAAGTCATCCTTCTTTTTCCTTCTTTCTTTTCACCGGTCTTACTTCTCCACTAAGAGGCTTTGCTACTATGCATGCTTATCAGATCCTGCATCCTGACTTTTCAGGTCTGGAATTCGAGCAGAAGTTCTTATTTCCTGATTTATTTCCTTGGATACTTTCTTTTGTAGCAAATTCTTTATATCAGAGCTAAAATTTATCTTGCTGATTTTTAAGTCAATAACGTATTAATTTTTCTTTGTAAATATATAAATATTCATTAAGAAATCACAAAAAAAAAATGTTAATTTTATTTTCAATAAATTCCCAAAAGATTTATGTCAGGGTGGGGGTAGAATATGTATGTAGATGTCAAACAGGTCATTGGTAAAAATATTGAACGCATAAACACTGTTGAGGGCTGCATTTAATTGATTCAGAATAAAGTATTTCCACAATACATATATATTTTATTTTACTATTTTGGACTTCAAGAACAAAGAAAATCTATTAAAAATCTTATAATATGAAGACATTAAGTTTTTCAAAAAAAAAAATCAGCAACTACTCAATGGTGTTGATAATTGTAAGGATGGAAGTATTAAACAGAAACGTTAATTGTATCATCTTGTATTTTTCTGATATTTTCCTGGTTAGGGAAATATAGCTTTTTTTATTTTTTTAAATTAAGTTCTTGCATGATCTAAGTAACTACAACAAAAATTTCAATTTCAATTATTGGTAATCGATTTTCTGATGAACTGTTTCCTGCTGTCTTTCTTTTTTTTTATCTTCCTGGTCAAGGCTAACGTGTTTGCCGTGTATATATATCTAGGATTTGAAATCATGGATCTTTCAAATTAATTCACTATTCATTTCGCATTTCTAAAATTTTTTCCAGGACTACTCTCAGATTACTCCTTAGGTTCTGCCGATTCTTTTGACAATACCAAATCTTCGAATGCCGATACCATAAAAGAAAGTATGCAGGTATCTGAATCCATAATGGAAAGGGCTCACTTTTTACTTTTACTATGTGGCACGTTTCTAGTCCAGCACTATTAAAAAACAGTAATCATGTTTCTTTTTTATACAAAATTTTTTGTTTTACAGAAGCGCCAGCCCCGACAAATGTGGAAATTGGGCAAGAGGCGTTTATAGCTGAAATAAAACGACTTCGTGAAAGGTTGGTGACCCTAGAAGCAGAAAATGCATCATTAAATATGAAATTGAATCAACAACAATGGGAAGTAGAACATCGGCTAGCAGAAATTGAAATGCAAATCTGTGGTGCATCGAGTGCTGATAGTTCGGCAGAAGATAATGAAAGAAATAAAGAAAGTATCATTTAACATAAAGGTGCCATAATAACAGCATATTCTGTGACAGTGATGTTATGAACAATTTTTGTTTTCTTTTCTTTTTTTTTTATAACACAGCTATTTATAAACAGTGGAATATTATTTTGTGAAACATTGAACATAATTTCCAAAACATCCACCTCAACAGTTAACAGTAAATAAATATATTTAATAATTATATATTAAATTTTGTTTTTCTTTTTTTTTTTTGGTAAGTTAGAGTAATTATTGGAACTGTTTCAAGTAGAGGGAGTTCTGTTTATGAATTCCAAAAACTCTGCTAGAAAAAAAAAACTATAAAATAATTTTTAATGTCAGAAATTTGCCTTTGAAATACTGGAAATAATTACTTCTTTAGCCAAAAATGTCAAGTTGAAATAAATGTATAAATAATTGATGTAATATCTTTTGTTTTAATGGTCATCAGATTAAAAAGCACACAATAAGATAAAATATATTTATATATAATATATATTGCATAAATGTATGTATTAATTAAGAACTTATATTAGTCTTGGCAGAGTAGTTGCAGTTTGTATACAAACTGAGAATATTAACATCATCCAAATAAATCAAAAAAATAAATGCAGCACTCTGTGGAATCAAAATTCCAACAAATAGCTCAAGTGAGATTCTCATAAGCAGTATCCTTCAAAATGTTTTTTCAATTCTTAAATTTACTATCGAATTATATTTTTGAAATTGCTGATTTGATTGAGTTCAATGAATATTTCCTTTGTTTTCAGTCAATGTTTTGAACAAATCCATGGCATATAAATTAAGAAAACATTTATTAAATCTAGTTAATTAAATTTGCTTTAAAATATCACCAAGGAATTCTATTAACATAAAATTCTCTAGATTTAGATTAAATATCTACCGTTGAAGAATAAAATTTTGTTTATATTTTAAAATTATAGCTGGCTTCATGTTTATATTCGATGGTTAATGTAAGGCGAGACGATAAATGCATTAGCAAGAGTTTTTTTTAGAAAAAATGAAAATTGTTGCCTTATTAGGTAAACTTAATTACCAGGATCGCCATAATTACTGTAACGAAGGAGAGCTTTAAAGGAACACAGAATTCGGCTAAATCGTCTTCTCTAAAACATATCCAAGATTGCAAGAAAATTCATCAATGACCTCAGAACGCGGTAAGATAGAATTCTTGAAAGGATTCTCAAACACTTTGTTCATACTACTCAGCTAAATTCTTTTTTTAAAGGAGAAAAGAGCGTTTCTGTTTATCTAATCAGTGGCGAATAAAACTAAGGGTTAGGATCACCCGGTTAGGGGTCCGTAATGTGAAACTGATGACTGCTAAATAAAATTAGAATTGAGTGAAGGATTTCATTCACTCATACAATAAAAGCAAGGCTCTGGTAGTTGGGCCATGAAGGTTTCAACTAGGAGAGGTCTCTAGAAGATTAAGTGAGGCAAACTCGGAGTTCAAAGATAGAAGTGACGAACCTCTTCACTTCGGAAATGCAAAAGTGGAATTCCTTGATAGCAAGGAATTTGATTTCCAGAAGCTGGGATTCAAAAAAGAGGATTGCCAAAGCGTCTTTATGGACGATAGCAAGAAATCTAATAAAATTTTACTCATAACTATTTGATTCCAATTGTCTATCTATTATTTTAGCTTGACTAGTATTTTTTTAATAATTTTTTGGCGGCTACTGCTTAAACTTATAGAACACACACTTTGAGGCATCTCCTAATTAGTTGGAATATTTGTTACCTGGAACTTTAAATTGATTAATCCATATCACACCAAAAGATATCTACTTAATGTAAAAAGGTAAATTTCATAGGTTACACTAATAATAGTAAAGGATCATTAATTAATAGTAAAAATGTTATTATTCATATATTTACATAGATTAATGTACTAAAAACAAAAATTCCTAGTTAATAATCCAACAGATTGTTTAGTTTTACCTTTATTGGGGGTAAACTTCATTTATAAAAATAATTTTACTTCATATATCCCACCTAAACTTGAAATACACTCTTTTAGGAATATCATTTTAAATAAATAAATTTGGTCGTTGATAAATTATTAAAATGCTTTCATATTTCTGGTGAAATCAATTATGATATTATTACTATTTTTATGACTAGTAATTAAATTCATTTACTTATCTATTATCTCTGATACTGGAACTCAGGATTAATCTATTTAAACCAAATGGCAAATCTCTTTCCTCCAGTTAAATATTGAAATGTTAAAAGTGAATAATTATTTTTAGGTAAGCAATATGATGTGATCATTGCCAAGACTTAGCCTTGAATTCAATATCGAAACTAAGAATACTGTACCGATATTATTATGAGTTTATATTATATATATTAAAGTGAGTGTTGGGTCGTGTGTGTGTGTGTGTGTGTTCGCACACGCAGTACCTCTGTCGCGCGCTCGCTTCCGCCCGCGCGTCCGAGCGCCTTCTTAGAACCCCTCTTTAGTTTTTGCCTCCTTAACAAAAATAATCCCGGCCACTAATGGGTTCGTGGAAACATTTATTGCCTTCCCCAATTTCTGCACCTCCTCTCCTCCATCCCTTTTTCTATTTCGCCATCTGGCCACACTGTTTCCCCCCTACTTCCTGCGCCGGCCAGCCCCCTATTTTCCGTCCTGTTTACCTCTCTTGCTCTCTAGCTTTCGTCCGTGCTGGGTGTTTTTTCGCTACTTTAACAGTGTATTTATTTCGCCTTTAATTCTACTCGCCACTTTACGCGCCTATTCGCCGAGTCAGCTTGCTCCATTATTCGCCTGCGAATAATCAAGCAACCACCGCGCCTGCTTCATTGTGAAGAGTCAGCGATTGCGCCTTGAGACATCCATCGTCTTCGGCCGCCTTCAGCAGCTTCATCGTATTCATCAACGGGCATCCTCACGCCCTTCCCTTCACCCTCTCTCCTCTCTTACGCCACACACGCTCACATACATCACATTTCCATACAGACGTTACATCTTCCTATCCCCCCTTCCGCCTATCAGTTCTTCGCCGCTGCGTCAACATTCGCCGTCATCAAGAGGGTAAGTCTCGCCTTGCTCATTAATTTCTATTATAATCTAAGTTTCTTCCAGTTCTCCGCCAGTTTTCTCACTTCCGGTTTTCGTCTCACCGATCGCCATCTCGCCTGTGGTGTCTGCCGCGCAGACATTGTGGTCCTCCGGGCCGGATATACTTCCGGTTCCCCCCTGATCGCCTGCCATGGCCCCAAAAAAGCGTCTCCCCCTCGCGACTCCTCCTTTGTCAGCGGCCGCCTTCGCACGCCACACTCGGTTGGCTAAGGCGTTTTTACTCAGCCAAATCGAAGAGCTGCTGGCGTTAAGAAAGGAGAACGCCCTTACGCCTGAATCCGCCCAGGTCCGCGCGAACCTTTTGGCCACGGAATATCAGGCATTCCTTGAGGTCGTGGACCCGTTGAAACACGCAGATGAGCTCCCCGCCGGCCTCTCCGAGGAGGACTTTGAGACCGGATGCGGAGACATACGCCTCATGTACTTCCGGGCTCGGCAAATCCTCGGCGAGGCCCGCCCTCCGCAATTGCCCGCGCCCGTTTCCGCCAGCCCTGCTTCCCTCAACCCCTCTCCTCCTCCGCGCCTTCCGATCATCCCCATCCCAACCTTCTCCGGGGACATATGCCGCTGGGGGGAATTCCGCGCCTTATTCAAATCGATGATCATCGACCAGACGTCGATCTCCGACGTGGATCGCCTGCACTATCTTCATGGGGTGCTGGAGGGTCCCCCCCGCGCCATCATCGCGAACATTCCGCTAGTAGCCGGCCAGTTCGATCGCGCCTGGCACGCCTTGTGCACGGCGTATGACGACCGCCGGCACTTTGCCGAGACCCTCGTGCAGCGCCTCCTCGATGTCCCCTCCGGTACCTCTCTTTCGTCCGTTCAGAGCCTGGAGCGGATCCTCACTGGCCCGTTGGAAGCCGCTCACGCTCTGCTGACCGTGGCCGCCCCTGATCTCGCTTCCTTCCTCCTGTTCTCCTTGATCGCCCGCCACTTCGACGCCCAGACCCGCGAGGCGTTCGAACTCGCGCATGCAGCCGTTGAGTTTCCCACAGTCGCGGACGTCACCGACTTCCTGCAGCGACGCCTCCACGCCTTGCGCCTCATCCCCCCTTCCCCACGCCGCACCGCCCCCTCGTCGCCTCGTTTTCGCGACTCGGTTCCCTCGCGCCTTCCCTCTCCGCCACGAAGGTCGTTCGGAACCCCCCCGCTTCCTCGCGCCTCTCATACCTCGAGCCCGGTGCTGTCCAAACCCACTACCGCGACAGCGTCGCCGTCACGGCCACGCCCCCCACTGTGCGCCTACTGCCGCGGGTCGGATCATACGATCCGCCAATGCGCAGCCTTCAAGTCCATGCCTGTGGGGCGCCGGCGCGACTTCGTGTCCAGCCACCACGTGTGCCGCAATTGTCTGTCCGACGGCCATCTTCATGACCGATGCCGTTCGGAACAGACGTGCCACTTGTGCCCGCGCCGCCACCATACCATCTTACATCTCCCCTCACAAAGCGTCCCCCTTCGTGTTCCACGCTCCCCGGAACCCTCAACCAGCCACCACCCCTCACCTTCCGGTTCTCCACGCCCTTCGCCCCCCCCGCTCTCCTCGCCAATCGCCACCCCCCTCCTCACGCTCACCGCCTCACCCGGAGGCTGAGCGCGGCGCCTCACCGCCATGCATACGGTGGGCCGACTGCCCATCCCCGCCACCTCTTCCCACCGATTCGAGACCTCTCTCGCCTTCCGCCTCCCGGGGACGCATTCGTACGCGGCATCACGCCTATACTTCTCCGCCGGAGTATTGACTGTCGCTCCCGCTCCACGCCCCACCTCGCTCGCCTCCACCCGTACTCATGCCCACCGTTCGCCTGCGCCTAGAAAACCCCCCTTATGGCGACCTCACCCGCGCCCTCGTCGATTCCGGGAGTCATGTGACCGTCATCACCCGCGCCACCGCCCAGCGTCTCCGTTTGCCGCTCCAACGCGTGGAGTCTAGAATTTCCACCCTGGGCTCGAACGCTTCTGCCCTCTCCCATTACCGCGCCACTGTCACCCTTGTGCACCCCGGTGATCCGCCTCGTCTTTCTGTAACCGTGCTGGTGCTAGACCATATCATCCCCCCCACCCCGCACCAGGCTCTGCCGGTTAACTGGGCCCGACTGACGCATCTTCGCCTCGCGGACTGCCGGTTTAATAAACCTGGAGACATCGATGTCCTTCTGGGGAATGATGTTCTCCCCTATCTTCTTCTTCCGGGTAGAGTCCCGCCCACCTTGCGCACTCCGGCCGCCTTTCACACCACCCTCGGCTGGGTCCTCTACGGGCCTTATCGCCCTCTCTCCCGTCCGAAGCGAGTCCGGTTCACCGCTTCCACTCGCGACAATGAGCGCCCCCGCTCTCGCGCGCCACGCCCCTGCCCCGCGCCGCTTCCTCCAACCGACCCGCCGCCCTCTCCTGCTGGTCCGCCAGAAGATACCGCCGCCTCGCTTCCTGTCGTCCCGAAGATGCCTGCTGCCCCCACAGTTTCTCCGTGTGTCCTGTCGCCTTGCCCCCTTCAATGTGAGGATGAAGATCTCAACCAGATCGTACGCCGTTTCTGGGAGGTAGACAAAGTCCCGGAGAATCTACCTCTCACCGCCACCGAACGCGCCTGCGAGAGCCTGTATTCCCGCTCTGTTTCTCGCTCCGCTAGCGGACGCTACATCGTCTCCCTTCCCTTCACGGATGATCGCCTCGGAGTCTCCGTCACCGTCGCCACCCGCCAGTTCCTCCGGTTGGAGAAGCGCCTGGCCCAAAACCCCGCCTTACGCGCCGCGTATACAGAGTTCATGCGGGACTATCTCGACAGCGGCCACATGGAAATCGTGCGTCCGGATGATGTGCCGCCCCCCTATACGCCATACTATATTCCGCATCACGCGGTTCATCGCCCTGACGACCCGCCCACGAAACTACGAGTCGTGTTCAACGCCTCCTGCGCCTCGTCTAACGGCCGGTCACTGAATGACCTGTTGCTTACTGGTCCTAAACTCCAAGCCGACATCGCCACGCTCCTTCTGCGCTTTCGCCTTCACGCCTTCGTTTTCACCGCCGACATTCGGCAAATGTATCGCCAGATCCTTGTCGCTCCCGAGCAGCGGGATTTTCAGCGCATCATTTGGCGCTTCTCCGATCAGGACCCCATTTCGTCCTTCCGCCTAAACACAGTGACCTACGGCGTATCCTCTGCGCCCTACCTCGCCCTACGCACCCTTCGCCAACTAGCGACTGATGAAGGGGATAAGCATCCCCACGCCCAGGCCACCCTCCTCCACGACGTGTACGTCGATGATGTTCTCACCGGCGCTTCGTCAGAGGCCGACGCCCAAGCCCTCCGCGCCCAACTGCAGCAGCTGCTCATGGCGGGCGGGTTCGAGTTGCGGAAGTGGGCTTCCAACTCTCCCGCCCTCCTACAGGGCCTCCCGCCTGACCACTGCCGCCTCTCTCCATCTGAGGACCCCCTATGTCTGGATCGTGACCCGGTCCTCAAAATTTTGGGGCTAGGGTGGAACCCTACCGCGGACACCTTCTTCTACGCCGTCCGCATAAGCACTCCCGCCTCCACCAAACGCACCGTTCTTAGCCAGATGGCGCGCATCTTCGACCCCCTTGGGTGGCTCACTCCCGTCACCTTCCGCGCCAAACTGTTTTTTCGCCAGCTGTGTCGCCTTCAATTGGAATGGGATCAAACCCTTCCCGAGGAACTCGTCGCGCCTTGGCATGACTTCCAAAGTCACCTCCCGGATCTCGCTCACCTTCAAATACCGCGCCTCTTGCCCGCCGTTCATCCCTCGTCTGTGCATCATTTTGTCGGATTCTGCGACGCCTCTGAATCCGGGTACGCCGCAGTCGTGTATCTCCACACCACTACTGCAACCGGCCATCACCACGTCCACCTCCTCATCGCAAAATCAAAGGTAGCCCCCAACAAAACCATCTCCTTACCGCGCCTGGAGCTTTGCGGTGCCCATCTCCTCGCCAAGCTGCTCCACGCCGTCAGCACACGCATGCTCCCCCATCTCGGCGCCTTCATCATCGCGTACTCTGACTCCACGGTCACTCTCGCCTGGATTCGCGGTGAGAGTCACCGGTGGAAGACCTTCGTCGGGAACCGTGTAGCCGAGATACAGGATCTCCTTCCGCCTAACGCTTGGCGCCATGTGCCCTCCGAGGATAACCCCGCCGACTGCGCCTCCCGCGGATTGCCGCCTCACCATCTGCAGGATCACCCCCTGTGGTGGAAGGGGCCCTCCTGGCTCGCCGCCGCTCCCGCCTCTTGGCCTCACACCCCCGCACCGGTTGATGAGACATCTATCGAACAGGAGGCCAAACCCCCCGCTTCGGTTGTGCTTGTCACTGCCCCTGAAGAAGACACCGTCTTTGACCGCTTCTCGTCGCTAGCGACCTTACAGCGCGTAACCGCCTACTGTCGGCGTTTCATCTTCAACTGTCGCCATTCTTTCACTCGCCGCACCGGATTCCTCACCGCCTCGGAGCTTCGCGATGCCACGCTCACCTTAATCCGCCTGGCCCAGTCCCCGCACCTGGATAAAGAAATCCACGAGGCCCGTGATCCGCTATCTCGGCATCGCCTCGTGCGCCAGCTTCATCTCTTCGTGGATGATGAGCAGGTACTTCGCGTCGGCGGTCGTCTCTCCTCTGCTCCATTACCATATGGTTTCCGCCATCCCGCCTTACTTCCTAAGAAGCACCCGCTCACCCAGCTCATCATCGACGACGCCCACATCCGCCTTCTACACGCCGGTGCTCTCGCCACCCACGCCTATATCCGCCGCCACTACTGGATCCTGGATGGTCGCAATGTAGTCCGCCATCGCATCGGAAAGTGCAACCGATGCTTCACCGCCAAACCGCGCCCCGTCATCCAACCTATGGGTAACCTCCCCACTCAGCGTGTTACCTCCGCCGCCGCCTTCACCGTGACCGGCGTTGACTTTGCCGGCCCATTCGCCATCTCTAGCGCCCGCCTCCGCGGCGCGGTGGTCACTAAAGGCTACTTGGTGGCTTTCATCTGCTTCACCACCAAAGCCGTGCACTTCGAGATCGCGTCAGAGCTCTCTACATCCGCCTTTCTCGCCGCCTTCCGCCGTTTCACCGCTCGCCGTGGGCTACCGACCACCATCTTTTCCGACAACGGCACTAACTTTGTCGGAGCCCACAACGAGCTTCGGGAACTCGGTCGCCTTTTGAGTGACGAACGTCACCAACAGGCGGTCTGTCGCGCTGCCGCTTCCGCTGGCATTGAGTGGAGATTTATCCCCCCGGCCAGTCCTCATTTTGGAGGCCTCTGGGAAGCGGCTATTAAGTCCGCCAAACACCATCTCACCCGCGTCATTGGTGATCAGCGCCTCACTTACGAGGAGCTGCTCACCGTGACCACCGACGTCGAGGCGATCCTCAACTCGCGCCCTCTGTGTGCCCTCTCATCCGACCCGAACGATCCGGAACCCCTCACGCCCGGCCATTTTCTGGTCTTCCGCCCGCTCACCGCGCCTCCTGAGCGCGATGTTACCGCCCTTAATCTCAATCGCCTGTCCCGGTGGCAACTGACCCAGCGTATTCAACAAGACTTCTGGAAACGCTGGCGTCAGGAGTATCTCCATACCCTCCAGCAACGCACCAAGTGGCTCCTCCCCGCTACGGAGATCGCGCCCGACACCGTCGTCATGGTCCACCAGGACAATGTTCCGCCGCGCCAATGGCCTTTGGGCCGCATCGTCGCTCTTCATCCCGGCCGGGACTCCGTTAGTCGCGTCGCCGACGTGCACACCGCCTCCGGCACCCTCCGCCGTCCTCTCGCCAAACTCTGTCCGCTTCCGACCCAGTGATTACTGAAGTCGAGCCTTCAGGGCGGGCGGGATGTTGGGTCGTGTGTGTGTGTGTGTGTGTGTTCGCACACGCAGTACCTCTGTCGCGCGCTCGCTTCCGCCCGCGCGTCCGAGCGCCTTCTAAGAAACCCCTCTTTAGTTTTCTGCGCTTAACAAAAATAATCCCGGCACTAATGGGTTCGGGAAAACATTTATTGCCTCCCTAATTCCTGCACATTCTCTCCTCCATCCCTTTTTCTATTTCGCCATTGGCCACATGTTCCCTACTTCTGCGCGGCCAGCAACTATTTTCGTCCTGCTTTACCTCTCTTGCTATGTGTCGAGCTTTCGTCCGTGCTGGGTGTTTTTCTAGCTACGTTCACAGTGTACTAGTGTACTTCTTTTCGCCTAGTTCTATTCGCCAGTGTACGCGCCTATTCGCCGAGTAAGCTTGTTCCCTCATTCGCCTGCGAATAATCAAGCAACCACCGCGCCTGCTTCATTGTGAAGAGTCAGCGATTGCGCCTTGAGACATCCATCGTCTTCGGCCGCCTTCAGCAGCTTCATCGTATTCATCAACGGGAATCATCACGCCCTTCCCTTCACCCTCTCTCCTCTCTTACGCCACACACGCTCACATACATCACATTTCCATACAGACGTTACATCTTCCTATCCCCCCTTCCGCCTATCAGTTCTTCGCCGCTGCGTCAACATTCGCCGTCATCAAGAGGGTAAGTCTCGCCTTGCTCATTAATTTCTATTATAATCTAAGTTTCTTCCAGTTCTCCGCCAGTTTTCTCACTTCCGGTTTTCGTCTCACCGATCGCCATCTCGCCTGTGGTGTCTGCCGCGCAGACAGTGAGCATAACAATTATTTTATATGTTGTTTGTGCTCAGTCCATCAACTGCTATTCATATTCCGGGAGAACTTAAGAAAAAGAGTTTTTACTATTTGCAGTAAATAGTAGCAAAATTAAAGACATCATTGAAGACATATCCGTTTATTATTTTTTTTAATGGTATTGTGAACTGCGACCTGCAAGATCTATTGTGTCCTCTGAGCCTCCTCAATGGATTGTCAATCAGCCTCTGGGCAGTGTCGTCATGACAGACAATATGCCCATCAGCAGCCAGTGAGCTGTAGAAGCTCCTAAAAAGACAAAATCTAAGTGCAGCATTGCTGGTCTCGAACCCAGGACTCGCGTGGGAGTGCAACACACGATCACTAATCCTGTCCCTTAATAATTGCATTAAATTAAAATATTTCACTAAACCCAATAGAAATTTTTGATTTATTTGTTAGTTGCCCATATGTTTCGAAATTCAAAATATCCTCCTTTCTTCAATTATATAGCACTAAATTTTTGTTTTACTTAACCAATCGCAGACCTCCAGATGTAACTTCTAACACTTTCATGTAATGTTTAATTAAAATACATTTTTTAACAATATATTACAATTGGGTGGTAATATTTAAAAAGGGTTTTATTAATGAATTGTAATATACATTCATCTAATTTGTTGAAATCAGTTTCATTTTCATTGAATTCTAAAATATCAGAAATCTTATTGTGCTAATGTCATTTCTAAGAGTAGCTATTGTTCATCTTTGTTAAATATTGAGGTTAGCTGATTAATTTGATAAAGTAATGTCTTATACCATACATAAAACATATTCACTGCTGATGAAGCCATTTTACAGGGGTCTAGAAAAATATAAAACTTAATAAAACTATCTTTTGGAGACATCTAACTTAATATTCTTTCAGGTTACTGAGGCGATCTTAGTTCTTTCAAAACCTCAGATCTTCAGGTTACGACCGCACATTATTTGTTTTGTAAACTGACGTTCCGCCTACAATACTTCAGAATAGTTTCTGACTTGGTTACTGAACCAACTACAGGAGTCAAAGTGTCGATCCAGTAATAAGTCAACACTTTCCTTTAGAAGCATGTTTACCCTTATCAACACTTGCGAGTTTATTCCCCTATGTTCAGATACAGATTTAATTAGGTATTTAGAGATATCACAAAATGATCCAGCACTCTCTCATGTCAGTTCGTCTTACATTATTTCGTTTACTCGATGTCTCACGCGTACAGGCACTTAAACAAGTTTACATTGATGATGATGAAAATAAATACCCCTTCGTGACTATAGCGATAGTATTAATGATAAGATTATCTTTACTTATCACTCGTAAGATTATCCTTATGGCTCCCCCTTAACGTCCCATTTTTTTGTTTATGTGTAGTACCTCATCTTGCAGGCTTTGGAATAAAATGAATTGAATCTCCCATACCATAAAGTAATTTCGGTTAATTGATTTTGGCCAAAACTTTGTTTCGAATAATGTTATCAAGTTGCATAAACTGCTTTTCTTTTTCTTTTCAATGTGCTGATCTCTAAACGTTTTACTTCTTGCGCCGTGGCAATAAGCTATAAAATTTTTATGGTCTCAATATGATCATAACATTCTTACCATGATAAATTTTGTAATATTGAAAGACAATTAAATGAATTGTGAAAATTCTAAGCTTGAATAAAATTTAGTAGTAAGCAGCAACAAAACTCTAGTTATTGTTTCATAGCATAATTTTTATTTGTGTATTTTTTAACTTACGAGTTTTATCCAACATCCGATTCAAAATAACTAAATTCCAAATAGCTAAACTAACATTTGCGACTGCGATGTGCTGACCACACAGACCCTTCGAAAACAAATCACGTCTAACAGCCTTGCATAGGCAGTGGCTGCACTAATTACAACTTCACTCACTAGTATTTGAATCAATATAAAAATTCATAGTATTTTCTTCTTATGCTGTTTTTTTTTTTAAAAAGATTACTCGGTTTTGTAGAAACCGATGGGTTCATCGCATCATTTCAATTAAGGTTCATTACCCGCCTAGCTTTTTGATATTTTATTTCTTTCCTTAATCAAGGTTTGCAGAAGAAATGTTAAGTTTTATTTGCAAATAATTAATATTCATCTGGAGTGTATTTCTTAACCAACTTACCTGAATTTACAACACAAATCTTTTGGTATTGCAAAACAACCTAACTGGTACTATTATAATAAACCATTATTTCTTATCAAGTAAGAAATATAAACTTTCATTCAGATAATTACTACTCGTAAAATTCAAAATTAAATTGGGAAATGAAGATTATTTGAAGTTTTATTTATATAAAGGCCTAGTATTATCAAAGCTGTACTGCTTTGCCAAAGAAAAAAAAATGTTTATTTTCCTCTCTTGGGATATTAAATAAATATGGTGTTCAGAAAATAATTGTAAATATGTAAATATTCAAAGTCAATTTTGGTGTAAAATCTAAAATAATATAAAATTCTATTGTATACAGTAAACATAATTTATAATTCTTCTTCAAAAATGTTTATTGCTTTTTTATTTCCTCAATTTACTTATCCTTTTATAAAGAAGTTTTTTAAATAATTGATCAAATCATTAGAACCACACTATTTCTGCTTAAATAAAAAATTATGTGTGGACAATATGTAGAATTTAGAATTTTGAAAAAAAGACTATTAAACATTCTAAATTTATATGAGTATATATTATATACTATAAAATAATTTTATTTCTTATTTTTCTAATATATAGGATCTTATTAAAAATAATAATAATAATAATAAATTGCATTCACTTACCAACATGAATAATTTTCTTTGTAAGTTGGATTCAAAATTACAGTACCAATATTATTTAGATTATTTATTTCTTCAAATTTATATTTGTATTTGTATTTAATTCATTTAAAGCAAATCCACATTAATCTAATGTAAAAAATTTAATACTCGAACAAGGTTTGAGTCTAACCTTGTTATATATCTAATTTCCATTTTGATCCTGCCGACATTTTC